>JAUCMT010000002.1:11035148-11046378 GCA_032357475.1 Enteromius thamalakanensis | reverse complement strand
CAATTGAATAAAGAATCTGTATTGTTCAGTTTCCTTAAACCATATTTTGAACAAATCACTTGAATGAATGCTTCAGTGACTCATAATGACAGATCCTTGTCGCCATGTACTTTGTGTATCAATATAACTTTCAGAAGTATTTAAGATTTTTTTTTATATTTTAAAAAGAAGTCTAATCTATTGTGCTGACCAAGGCTGCGTTTATTTGACCAACATATAGTAAAAACAGTAATACTGCAAACATTACAGATTAAAACATCGGTTTTCTACTTTTACAATATTTAAGATGCAACTTATTTCTGATTTCATAATTTTTTAATAATGAATGAATTAAATGAATTTAATAATGAAACCATAATTAAACCATACAGCATATATATTGCCTCGTTGTTTTTATAAAACACATTTTACGTCATGGAAACTGCAATGTTAAGTCCAAATGCGTTGTTGGCGGTGAAATCACCAACAATAAAACTCATTAGTCTACTAACATCAGTCAAACATGTTTCACAGGACTATAAACATATACCTGAAATCAAAGCACCGGCTTCATCTCCGCTCTTTTTTTCTTCCTCTGTCCTGGGTTGCGCTGATGTATTTTCCCTGATATAGCCTAATTGTCCACCAATTGTGATTATTTGTATAAACATAGGTGAGAGCGAGCGCGCGCCAGCGCAGATGCGGGTGTGCTTACACTTCCATTTATCTTTTCTCTTTTTTTTTTTAATTTATTTATTTTTTTTAGAATTCCCCTATATTTAGCCTATATATAATATGTGTGTTCATGTTTAGATTTTTCCGTTTATGGAAAATATTGATAGGGTGGCGGGTTGCTACAAATAAATAAATGAATGGGAAACAGATCCCACAGCACAATAACCTGAGAGTCCAACTGCATTACTCTTCATTAGCTGCGTTAGTAGCTGGTTTGTAACCAGACCGAAAAAGCAAACACAACAGACTAGTTAACTTCGATCCAGGCATGTGCGCCCGATGAAACAGTCCATACACAGTTCGCACAATCATAAAGTGAAAGTAAAAAACAAGCGCAAATACAAACGCGATTTCATTACTTAACCTAATTGACAGTGACTCCACGATTCCTGAAAATTACATAATTACCCAAACATATCTGTGAAAGAAAACAAAAGCAGTTAAATATATTTTTCCTCCCTATATAATAGCCCAAAGGGCAGGGCTGAGATGGATTTTGGTAGCCCGACACAAGACACAATAGCCCCGCGATGTCAGCTAGTGATTTTGCGAGTCCTGGTGCTGCATGCCACGTTGGTCTGCACGATCTTCATTTAGAAACGCATCACTAAAATGAACTGAAACTCAACAAAAACTCCACAAAGAAGCAAAACAAATATTCTGTGATATAGTAAGTCATATGAAACCAACACGATGTCCAGTCTGTCACGTCTCCATTATCTCTGAATGAGACCACGCCCGCGTGCCGAGCACACCATAGATATGATAATCATCCACGAGAAGCGCGGGATATAAACACCAACGTCACCACAAACAAAGCAGCAAGAGTTTACCTGAAGTTCATTATTGTAGCCCAGTTTGTGCAGTTTACAGTGTTACCAAATTTTAGCCACTTATATATGTTTATAAGCAACTGAAAAAAGCACAAATGTCAGGGCATGTCAGAACTTTTCCAGACCCCCAAAACACCCTCAGACCCTAGAGGGTTAATACACTGTGTGTTATAATACCACACCAAACGAAGTCCACCCTATATACACTGTCATGTAGAGCACTCAAACCTAAAACAGTGTAATTCTCCACAGTTCTGCCACTGGTCGGGAACAACAAGTCAAGGGGTAAACTGCAGGTCAGGCCTAACCGCCATGTAAGGCCTATAAATAACGGCGAGAGCTTCCTCTCCATCGATCTTCATTTACCGTACCTCCATCCTGCACATTTTCAGTGTGACATGGTTTAATTGGCTGCACGGGGAGGTCTATGACCAAACCATTGGTAGGACAATTATCCGAGACACTCTGAGAAAGGTTAACTATCTCAACTAAAAGGGTTTAAGGCCATTGAATAAAAGTTGGCTAGTTGGCTTTTGTCATTTACATGAAACCTGCAAATGTGGAAGGTGTTAGCTGTTAAGAACTGTAACTCAAGCCTTATTTGAACCTTAACATATATTGTAAACATTTCTACAGATCTATAAATACTCTTCTTTTCAGTTTTAAAATCCCAAATGGAAATGGGTTCAGCAATGATCCACAGGACTTTCAGATAAACACTCCAGCTATTTTCATCAAAACTTCTATTTATTTTGACCTAACCTGTTTTTTTTGTCTCTTATACTGTTTATGACACACTAATTCATTCTCAAGGAAAAGTGTACTGAGAGAAGTCTCCACAAATCATGACATTCATCAGATTTTTTTTTAGAAATAACAATTAGTTTTTATGTTGAGTCTATAGAGCAAGGCTGATGGAGCAAAGATCAGCCATATGAATCATCGTTCACATTGTCCTCTACTGAGAAGAAAACAAACACTTCATAAACAGCCATTGATTCTTGCAGAAAGACAGATGAGGAGTGAGGGGGAGAAGTTCAGTATTAATTTTATGTTATGCAGGAACATTACATAACCACCTACACTAGTTACTCCTTATTAGCTCTGAAATGGATTCATCCATGAAGCTCATATCAGAAACCCCCACATTTTACTAATTTCCATTTGACACTTCATTAGAAGTCATATTTTAACACACTGATTGCTATACAACCATTTGAAACAAGGAATTAACAAACCAAAATAATCTATTATATGCAATGAAATCTGTATAATAAATCTATAAAATGTACTATATATATAAAATATAAAATGTAACCTAGAATTTTATTTTATTTTATTGTATACCTTAATTTATATACAAATGAAAACCTTAGCTAAATGTAGTATAAAATATTTAAATGAATTGCTATATATTATTAGAGTTCATTTTATATGTGAATTTAAAAAACAATGTGATATTGCAAAAAATACTAATAGAAATATACATTTAATTTTGCATTAAGCGAACCACTCCAAGAGATTGCAATATAAGTTCTAATCACAAACAAATTCTATAAAAAAATACAAATATATAAAAATATATATTAAAAAAAAAAAAATATATATATATATATATATTATGGCTGCACGATTTGGGAAAAATGTCACATTGAGATTACTAAGGTCAAAATTGTCTCAAATCCCTAAAAATTTGCTAAAAGTAAAATACAGAAAAACACATAATTTGCAATTTTTGCCCAAATCTCAAATGTCTATTAAATGAATAAAACTAGAAGCATTTGTTAGCTGTAAGATTAGTTTTTCAATTCAATTATTTAATCCAAATACAATTTATTGTTGGAATTCTTTCCAAAATTTATCTTGGATCTCAAAGCGTAACCCATTTAATCTAGCATCTGCATTCAACCCTTCTGTTGCCTGGCAAAATTTAATATTTCTAATACAAAATGTGAGAATGGTTAGACATAATTTTTCCTAACAACCTCGGCTATTTTTTCATTTACACATATTGAAAACTTTGCTCAAGTTCTTCTGCTCTGCATACTCGCCGCTTCCTCGCTGCTTGTGCTTGCAGTGTAAGCGCCGTTTTTTACGCGCCGCTTAATCCGTGCGAATCGCGCTGCAGGATGTCTAATTGTGTCTTTGCATTGTCTTAACATGTAAATCACTTGCGATTTAACGCTTCATTCGCGTCTAATGTGAGCGCAAGAATCAATGTCTTGTTACGTCCAAGAATTCATTTGTTTATTTAATATGATCACAACATTTGCTGTTCTGTAATCGCATAGGCTGACATCGCGATTGAGATATAATTAATTGTGCGGCACTAATATATATATATAAATTTGCTTTAAGGGAACCACTATAAAAAATTCCAAAATACATTTTTACGGTTTCATCATTAACGCAAAAGTTATTTGTGACTGCTCAAATTTTAATTTAAGTACGCCCTATAGTACAAGTTTTTTATTTATTTATTTTGCAGGACCAAATGTCATAAAATCATCGGGTTCAAATTATATATTTTTTCAGAATAAGAACTGTTGCTCATTTTTCAACCCTCCTAGGCTTGGTTTAGTTTGAAATTTTCTGCTTAGGTTTTCATAATAAGCAGTGACAGCTTTCTAACAGCAGTGACATGACAGTAACAATCCCTTATATTGCATTTGTTCAAATTACCCATAATACCTTTTTTACAACTTTAAAACAGTAATGCAACTAAACGTCTCATTGCTTAATGTTTACAATAAGCATTATGCCCATTTAAAAGGTGATTTTAGCTCATATTAAAGGACAAAACATTGTTGTGCAGCATTCCCCATTTAATGCACACCGTAGAGAATACAGAGCTGGAAAATGAGCTGCATGACTGCACAAATGAGCCTGGACTGTCTTTGCCGTCTCCGTGGGCTTCGACTCCAGAGAGCGCAAAGACAAATGTCAGAAGGGAGATATTTTAGGAGGAAATATTTTTAAACGCCACACTCACAGTAGCATCGACACCTGCCATCACTCCAGAATGAGTCCCTGTGGCTCACATACGTATTTATGTCTAATAACCTTAATTATCGTCAGCTGGGGTCCTCGGTGATTTACCGCTATACAACAGCCGAACCTCTACCTTGTGTGTCTGGGATCACCTTATCAGGTAAGTCAAGACAGGAAAAAAAAAAAACACATAATGCTGAGCTGTAAGAAATGGAAGTGCTTGCTGACTTTTTTGGCAGCAGGTGGAGGCCTGTAATCTCACTGTTAACTCTTTTTGCGAGGGTGGAAACACGGTCTTGAATGATACGGACGGTCTGGACGTGGTCTGCAGGCTATTTCTCTAGCTTTAATAAATCATTCCCTCCATCTCTCTCTCTTCCTGTCAGAGTGATTGTCAGCTACCTCTGTGATGAAAGAAGATTCGTGCAGAGCTCTTGCTCTCAGCAGATGTGCAGGTAGAACTACACAGCGGCCAGATGTTTCAATCAGAGAAGAAGTGCTCGGAGGAAGCCCTTGGAATGCAAATCCAAACCAACAAAGTCACAATGGGATGATGAGCAGTGTTTAAGAATGTTTATTTAAACAGGTAGTGACTTATACACTGCTAGTGAAGATGACTAGAACTTAATTGGCATGATCCAAAGTGTTAATGTTGTGAATTACTTGTAAATTATCATTATAGTACATGAACAATATGAAGAAATCACAAAGTAGTTTAAGAAACAATTAATAGAATAGAATAGAACAGAACAGAACAGAATAGAATAGAATAGAAATAGTTAGCAATGTATTTTTTTTAGTAATATACAATGCACACATAGATATTACATAGGTATGTAAACTATTAATATGTAATTATTATACAGTTTAATATAAGGTTCAAATGAGTGTGTGTGTATATATATATATATATATAAACAGTACACATACATATTTCATCTAAACTTTTATTTTGGATACAATTAATCATGATTAATCTTTTGACAGCACTATATATATATGCTATGATATGATCATATATTTGTGTGCTCGTGTAAATACAGATGATTACAATAATTAGTTTATTTTCTGCAGCTCTGGACTACAGAAATTACCTGATAAAAATATATATGGTTAAAACAAATGTAATAACATTATATAACCATTATATAAAAACAATAGAATGTTTCAGTGTTTTGAGTTTCATTGTTTTAAAATGGCACAGTATATAGGCCTCTGAAGGCATCTGTTATTTGCGATGGCCAGTGCATGATGTTTGCTTCATTCCAGTTCACTGCTCTGTAATATAGTTCAGCATACAATAAAAGTTCGATAGCAATTTAAAGAGTATTGGAGGAGGAAAAGTTTTGCTACTAAAGACCTCTAATGTGATGCTGTCATTCAAAACTGCAGACAAAACATCACTTTAGCACAATTACTTTCTCTGCTCTCATGTCGGCTCAGACAGTTATGATATACGACCCCCTTGTCATTGGCTCCCTCGCCTGTCTGAAATAAGTGATGGTTATATTCAACCCAGAGCAGGGAAATTCATTTAAAGGTCATACATGCACAGGAGAGTGAAATCAAACGTGCCACAGCCATTATGCAATCATCTGAGTATAAAGAGTGATCTGTGTGATTCATGTGCTGCTCTATTCAGGCTAATGTCGAGAGCATGACCTCCTGTAACAACCCTGCACCGAGGGATGTCCTAACAGAGGTCAGGCCCTTAACAAAACAATAACAAAGACCCACAACAACTTAAACATTCCTAATAACGTTGACCTCAGGAGGTCAAAGTACACAAAGCCTTTTTAATATTCTATAATATTCTTTTTTTCTTTATAAAATGTTTGCAGGTGGGAACTTTATTCAATTTTGGTAACACTTTCAATAAAGTCTGTATTTCTAATACATCATAAGGGTATTCTTAAAGCATAATAATGAATGTACAATGCATTGTAAATATGAAATTAATATTGAAATAAATATATATATATATATATATATATATATATATATACACACATACATACATACATACTTTACACACAGTATATATACACACTACTGTACAGATGTAAATACACCTCTATCTTTTTCTTTGCCTTCTGTCTCTTTAAAATTTTAGGCTCATCATACTGGTTGTCTGGGGTTCGCCAATCCTCCAATGGCTTTGGACCTGTCATCGTAAAAGGGTGTTGGGCTCCCTTGTAGTTTTAATTTAGTTAATTTAGTTTTCATTTGTTAGTACCAGGTAGGGAGACACAGCCAACTTTGTACTGTAGTTAGATTATTTGGGTTGGGGTTTAGTTATTAGAATTAATTTTGCTTTTGATGATTTCTTTATTTCGGTGTCTCTCAGTTTTTCTCCTTATCTCTTTACTTTGGCTCTTGTTTCAATTTTTGAAATAGTTTCAATTAAATTCTTCTTTGCTGAATTTACTCGCCTCATATTATTCATGGTTTACCCCAGTGGCAGCAATATCTCACTTAAATGTTACAGAACATCCCTAAATAACATTTTACACGTAACAAATGACAATAAATTGAAAATAATATATAAAATAGATTACATAAAATTTAAATGTGGTATGATTTTAAATCTTGCACATAGGCACACACAAAAAAGAACAAATTTTGCACAAGGATACAGACATTATGCACTTAACCTAGGTTAATTTTATGTTAGCCAATAGTTCATCCAACATCTAATAGTTCTCACAACAGAAAACAAGATTTGTCTCTAATGCTTAAAAAAACAATGCTACCACCACCGAAGTGCAGCATATTTGTGTAAAGTGCTGGTAATAAAAACAACCCACCCACACACACACATACTGTAATCACCCAAGCGCAAACACACACAATTATAAAAACCTATTTTTACCCTAAAATGTCACTACTTCTTTCCGGGTAACTTCATTGGTTCAGCAACCTATTCATAATTTGCTTCACTCCTCCATCTTTTAATCAGGCAAAATGATGGAAAACTGGGTGCGGGCAGATGAAAGAGACATTAAAGGGGAACCAGTGGGCTATGGCGTAATTGCTTGTGCAGAGTTTAAGCAGGATTATAAGGGTGGTGGGGGGTGTAGGCAATGGATATAAAAATTGCAGCCTCATTCACAAAAGTAATTGCTGTTCCTGTTAAAATATGAAGAGCGGAACTTCTATTTTACCACTGCTTTAAACTTCTGATGGCAGTTTCAGGCATAACTTTTTAAGTACAATCCAAACACTGAGAGAGATTACTTCCTAATAGATAGGGGTCTGAGACGTAAGGAGGGTACGGCACTGGATCCATCATAATTAGTATTTAATGGAAAATGAATCTCGTAGAAGATAAACATCAGCCCCAATATTTCCTGTCTCATTTTACCATAAGCCTCTTAGATTCATGCAGGTCACTAGATAACGCCGCTGGTTAATGGTAATATTCATACCAGAGAAAAGAAATCTTTGATATTCGGCATAATGAACCAACTAAGCAGACCAACTCTGTGCCACTTTCAATGTTTTTTATCCATGGTTTGACTGGTGTGGTAAATTTTGCTTGTAATCATTCACTACTGCCAATTGTTAAGTGCTTGTAAGATGGATAGAATCTGAGAATCTGCGCCTTGTTGTATACAGAAAAATATTTATGTGTATATCATATTAGTGTTTCATCCAGACGGTTTTGCGAGTATTCGTTATGCAGATATTTATTGGGACAAGAAAAAAAGATTGTATAAGAAAAGCTCTGGTTCATGTAGATGTGGCCTGATTTTTATCATATCCATTGTAGTTGGTCTAAACTTCCAGATTTTATTATTAGCTTAAATTATTATTAAATCTGTGTAGCCACTATTGCAGTTAGCATCCTTGCTGAGAACAGGCCTTTATTTAAATATATATAATTGGGAATCCAAAGCAAATTAACATTCTATTAAACTACAAATACCCTACAATTACAATTGAAAAGCAAAATAATTTCACAAATAATGTTTGTGTCAACAGGTTTCATGATTGCTTCACTCCCATCATCTTCTATTGGTCAGACAAACATATAGCCCCACCCAAGCTCACGTCATTGGTTGAGCCAGTGCTGATGTTGTCAGGCAGCTCAAACAGGGAAATATTTACACACATACAATTTTTAAAAATGCTCTGTGTGTTATAGAAAGAAATAGAAAGAAAGAGATAGACAGAGACAATAGACCGATACAAAAAGATAAAGTGAAATTTTTGGTTGACAAATCAGAGAGCAGTGGTAACCCTTTATTAGGGTAATTAGAATGCTATTAAAGCTATTATGTGACGTGTTTCAGCTCAAAGAAAGAAAGAAATGTGATTGTGCCACAGAGTCACTACTTTTTTTTTTTTTTTTTTATAAATCAACCAACTAATAGCTTACTTACAGTTGTCTCTTCAGATTAAACTGAGATAGGATAGTACTTAGCATGGGTAAAATCTCTTCTCAACTCGCAATTAAAGCCCTTGAGAGTAAAGCACAGCGAGAAAATAGATTTTTTTTTTCATCTCGTGTCACATGCATGGTTTATTTATTAAATCCTTTAATTTGATAATTTAGCTTTTTTCCCACTCAAAACCCAAAACACGGAGGGAAAAAAAACAGAAAGAAGGAGGGTGTCTCTATCAAAGTACTGTTAGCTGCTTCAGTTTGCCATATGGTCCAATTAAAGTGAATAGAACAATAGTGAGATCATGATTATGCGTATCTGTCTGTTTCAGCCCAGTCACCTTCTGTTTTGTCTTAAATGGTGGAGGAGGCTCAATTTACACAGCACAACCCCTAAACAGAGCCTTGAACACTGCTCTCATGTGATTTTTCCACCTCAGTGTTCAACTACCTACTTTTATTTCTCACTTTCATGCTTCTATTCTTCCCCCACATCCTCCATCTGGCTCTGGCTCTCCTTCACCCCCCTCCCTCTCCATCTTACCCTTGTAAAGAGCCAAGCCATCACCTGTTTCTGCAAACCCCATAACAGGCTTAAATTATTCACAGTGGATCGATTAAGTGGGATTCTGGAGTCACACTTTGACCTCTGGCCTCTTCTGATGAACATTGATTTTGACTAGGGCAAGGCAAAGCCACGGAAGCGGTAAACAGACACTTTCAAAAACAGGAAGATGACAGATATGGAAGCAAGTCGATGTTTACAATTCAAATGCCAGGAGTCCGTGGGGCAACTTCAGATAGCGGTGTGAAGCGAATGGAAGCTAGGAAGTGCTGATACTCCCACGTACAGCATCTGTTATGTGAGGTTATCAGAGAATATACAGTACACATGTACATTCTCTGTGGTTCGCTACACCGTAAATAACAGGAGAATAGGAAGTGGCCCTTTCCACCAAGGTGTGCTCGAATTCGGGCTCTTTTGTGATTTTGCCAATGGCTGTTGAAGTGCAAATGCTCTATACAAAAGACGCCAGCCATGCGTACCTATAAAACAGCACTCTACCTGCAGGATCTGAGTCTGTATATTGTGTTGCAACTTCCAGGAATTTTTAAGCTCCGGAACGGGATTGGAAAAATTAGATTAGAGGGTTTAGAAAAAAGCTCTTCCGGGGAAAAAAAATTTACTGACACTGGGAGAACTAGACTGTGCTGCGAGGTCTTGTATAAGACGTCGATTTTTTCATTTTCACATTGAGGCGTTGAGGATTCAGCCAGTATGGCCTTTTCTAGATGCATATTGTGGACCTGGTGCATGTAATGTACCAAACACAAATGTATAAGCTATCAATTACAAAATTCAATATGTTTTCTGACCCTTAGGATGAGGGGCAGTAGCATTATCGTGTCTAAACGCATGTCAAAGCCCCGAGGGTTCCCAGCATGCTCTCTGGGGAGCTGAATGATTGAATCCTCCCACAACTGAGCTCTAGTTGAGCTGGAAGTGAGGGAGAGTGTAGCCTGAAGGGTTATGAGGAGCATGTGCGTTTGCACTGTATGTCACTGACAGAATCTTATTGTCATTTACTTTTCCACTTAATACTTCTTTTTCATACGCAGATTATATTTTGTGAAGGCATATCAGTAGGTTCTTAACAGATGTTGCTACAGAAGCACAAAAAGACACTGCTATTCAATAACTCAAATGACTTTTCAAAATGAGCTTTGTGTGGATAATGATAACAGGAACATGTGTCAGTGAATCTTACATCAGAGGACGCACTGGACAACAAAGGAAGTGATGCCCTCTGTTGGTAGTTTAACAAAAGTTTAATTCAATATCATTCATACATTTTGGGAAAAACTAAAACACAAATAAGGGCAATGAAGAGTGGGACAAGACTATTCAGTGTGCAACCTGTGCCGCCCCCTATAGGAAACGTACAGTATTACACTATACAGCTATTCTATCAAGCATCATTTCTATATTTGCTTTGTCAAAGCAAACCGATTGAAGTATATACATATACTGTACTAGTATATTATATTGGGTAAACTAATAGTGATAATAACCAGTGAATCTGAAGTTGATGCCAGATGCCTTCTCAAAATCAAGAAATATTGAACATTTATGAACATATGCACTCTAAGAAAAGTTACTTTGAAAATACTATGGACTTTTTACTTAAAAAGACTAAAACAATACAGAATTCAAAATTGGAAAACACCAGTTTTTTTTTTTTTTTTTTTTAATTTTAAATTTATTAAGTAAAGTAATAAGTAAAATTAATGAATAATATCCTAG
>JAUCMT010000002.1:11011593-11031013 GCA_032357475.1 Enteromius thamalakanensis | reverse complement strand
CACAAAGGGTTAAAAATTAAAGGCACAATTTGAATATGTACATTTGGACCCGCCGACGGGTCCGCAGAGTTTAAGAGATTTTAACTAAAACAACTAATTTAATGGTATCTTTAATTTTTTAAAATAATATATATTTAATTCTATATTTAATATATTATATATATTAAATTATATTTTATTGTTATCATCCCAGAAATTGCATTAAATAACATATTACTTTTTTTCCACTATAAAAACAGCAAGCAATTTGACTGTATCTACTTGTAAACCCTTTCACACACTCCAAAAACATCAGAAGTGTGTTTAAATTAAGCTATAGTGTAAGCGAAGAGTAACATTATGATTGTAAAGCAAGGCTTTAGAGTAAAGATCCCATTGATGTGCGATCCAGAGATATCAGAGACGAGTCTAAAAAACGAGAGACGTCAGCCTGCAAACACGCTTTTGTTGGGCATCATGCGACAGCGTGGGAGAGCCTTTCAGACAGCAACATCAGATGCAAGAGCACATGTATTGCAAATTCATACAGAGAAACAAACAATCAACACCAGCGGGAGCCCGTTTTTAGCCTTAGATGATTTCTTTTCTGGCATGGACGCATACGCCGACATACACTGAGATTATCCCGTGTCACGTAGTGTAAATATAGAACATCTTATGTGTTTCCAGCTCTCAAGTCAGTGCCGGGATGGTGTGCGTGAAAGGGTTTGATCTTAGACCCACACATAAAGCTCCAGTTGAACTGGCACTAAGTGCCTCCAGTCACGGACAAAAGCAAATCGCCCCTGCTGCCGATGCTGATGAAGAGAGAGAGCCGCTGGAGCTGGCAGAAAAGGAAAATGAAATGTACAGCCATTTATTCCCAGTGGTTAAGTGACTGTAATAGGAGCCAATGCCATTTAAGTGTTTCTTATTTGTCTTATAATGACAGGCCGAACAGCTGATGAACCAATCCACAAACTGGCCAATGTTACGGCACAGAAGGCTACACGGATTTCCCCCATTAACCAGCGTACAATCAACAGTGACAGAAAGGGCACCAGGGACTTGGCGAAACCCTGGGTCTGTCATTGTGATGCTCTGTCTGAACCGATGCCCTCAGCACTTCCAATTATACACATGAAGCAAAAAAAAAACCTAACAGATGTACAAACAAGAATGCCTATTTGTTAATCAGGCAAATGGCAAAAAGCCGGCGGCACAGACACAAGGCAGATGCAAATCTATGTTCAGAGGTACAGTATACTACACTTTAGGGTACAGTTCTAAGTCATTTCTAAACTAAATGCCCTAGAGTTGTTCACCACAACAAGAATTCTAGTCACAAACAAGAGCTTGAGATTTTTTGATGTAATTGGACCACTCAATTAAATAAATTCTTGTATAATTAAAATAAGAAATAATTAAAATAATGTAGAACTGTAAGGTATGAATGATAAATTTACTGTAATGCAAAGCAAATTATTGTAATAATTTTGGTCATTAATACAAATAAAACTGTAATTGTTATTAATAACAATAATTATAATTTATTTTTTATTATAAGAATCTAACAGTTTAAATATATTAGTGCTGATAAAAATTCATTGTGATTAATCACATACATTTTTTTGTTTACATATATATATGTGTGTGTGTGTGTGTGTGTGTGTGTTTTATACACACACATAATATATAAATATATTTTGTTTATATATATATATATATATATATATATATATATACACATTCATGTATATTAATTTATAAATTATATAATTTATATAAATAAATACTGGCAAATAATTAAAAATATATACTGTACTGTGTGTGTGTTCATATATATATATATATATATATATAATTAAAGTGTAATTACATACATAGCCTTTATAAGTAGGAATATTTTCCCACAGTATATCTGCTGATATAGACATGGGCTAGCTGTTTGACATTGCTACAAATTTATGCAAGCTAAATTAATGTCATTCTTTATGTCTATTTTAGCTTTATGAGTGTGTCATAATGTCTTATGGGTCAAGAGGCAGCTCACCCGTGTGCAATATTTAAAACCGATGGGTAATTTACCCGTCCCTTTCATCATGTTTTGACTTTAATTAAATCAGGCAGAGTTCTCGTTTCCATCACAGTCCAAGACTTTAAGTTTGCATACCAGCCAGACACATCTTACACTGCAGATCTGTGGTGTCCACATAGGACTTAGTCTAGATTATTAGTGTGGGCTAATTGGATTTCAGCACTATAAGTAGGTCATCCATACAGCACTGGACCCACTGATCTAGTGTCGCACATGTGTTAGCAGACACGATCCAATTCAAATTGGCACATAGACTACAAATCAATCTCAAACTAATCTGGTATCGAGGCATGTGTTGTCTTCATAGATAATGATAAATTCTTCTTCCAAAACTCAAAAAACCTGTTACAGAAACAAGCATCGCTACTGAGGCCTTCAGGTCTAACAGCAAAACTTTAAATGGGTTTAGGTACTACAAATCACATTCAGTTGAGCCCGAAATTGGCTTTAAATTATGAAAAGGCCTGATAACTCAAGAATCCTCACCTACATTCTATGAATGCAGAAACCATAACATAATACCATTTTATCATCTCAATGAAGCCTTCAAGCTTCTTCTAAATCATATTCAACACACTAAATATATAAAATGACTAGACGCCTTCAGAATCAAACCTTAACCACTAAAGCTAGTCAGATAAAACCTCTTAGCTCTGTGAGGTATAGCTTTTTACATCGCACTAGCGGAATCTTGACTGACAAAGCCAATCTTCACTGACAAAACCAATAAAATGTGATATTCATAAGCCAACGAGTCATGTTAGAGGTAACAGAGAGATTTATTGTGATGTTTATGAAGTGCCGCTGTCACTGAAGCTCAGAATTACATTCATTAATATGAATCCTGCGGAGGAGGCTCAGCAAGCGCTAGCATTTACTCTGCTGTGTAAACATGATTCTGAAATCACCTTTTGTCACAAGAACAACACACAGGTGTGAATGCCAGAAAATATAATTCTTTTGTGTGAAAATATAAATATTATTTTGTGTAATGCATGCAATAAAAAAATACATTCAAATACAGTTAAAGCAGGGGCGGAGCTAAGGTTATCCAGCTCACTTCCGGCTGCTGCTAGCATTTAAATGCAGAAGGTGTTAAAACTCAAATAAAAGTACAAGCATGTGTGTTGTGTTATGCTCAGCAGCAGAAGCTCTTAAAATAATAGCAGTCGCATTCAGTCGTAAAACGTGCCACTGAAGAAATATTAATGTTATTAATATTTAATAATTGTTTCTACATTAATTTAAAGATTAAATGTGAAATTATTGCAATATATAATAACTAAACATAAACTTTAATTTCAAAATTAACCTTTTTACATTAATTAATTTATTTTTTTAATTAATTTAAGAAAAAATTCATTTCAGAATTCCTTTTTTTATGTTTTTTTTTTTTTTGTTTTTTTCTGAAGGACAAAGCCGAAAAAATTTGCTTTTAAAATCTATTTTAAAAAACAGTTATTTAAAATTGCTATGATATTTCAGAATACTTTTGTTCATTAGATTTGGTGCTCAAGAAACTTGTTTTATTATTATTATTATTATTATTCAAATTTCCACAGAACAGTATATATTTGCAACCATTATTTTAGAATTTCATCAAAGTTTTTACTCTTATTGATGACCAATTAAATGCAGCCTTGCTAAATAAATGTATTCATTTCCATAAATATGCACCACTCTTCTCAAAATCAGCCTTTTAGGTTTTATAATATAAAAAATTTCAATTACATAACAAAAATAAATTTACAGCCGGTGACGCACAGCTCTTTATGCATAAATTCTCTGATTGGCCAGGATCATTATAATGTTAATGTTAGGTTATGTTACTCAGAGACGCACTCAGGAACGAAAAGCTGCATGCACAAGTTTCTTGGGTTGTTTGATTACCGCATTATTAGTGCATGATGAAAATGCAAGGGGGAGGCATGTGAGGTCTCTCTCTTGGAGTCCTTGCTGATTAAAAGAGCACAGAGAGCTTCACCTCGGCATTGCGGCGCAGACAGGGAGTTTTGTCTCTCAAACCCTGAGGGCTTCTCAGATGTAGAAATTCAAGATTGATTCTAAGTCGTGTGAACTCCCACTCCTCTGTTTCCAGGAGACTTGAAAGTGTGAAGCTCCAATTTGTTGAGAAAAGCCATGGGGTTCTGTTTAAATACAGCGTGGAGTTCTTCTCTCAGGTGCGCCTGCATAAGAAAGTCATGCTAGGCGTCAAAAAAAAATAGTGCTTCATAACAGCCTTTGGAACATTCTTACTAGGCTTTGTGATTCTTGGTTCTGCAGCAAAAGAAAAAAAGCTTTTTTTCCTTCTCACCCGTCTCTCTTGTCAAAAGACAGCAGTGGCTTGAAAGTTAAAGAAGGTCAGAGCAGCCTGTCATAACTCTCGTTTAAAGCGCTGGATGGGTGAACAAAGCAGAATTGCAGCTACTGTGAGGGGTAAAGAGACTGACTGACGGGACATAGAAGATCAGTCCTTCTCAGGGTTGATGTACAATCTCGCCATCAACACAAAATCAATAGTCTATCATTCTACATGTTCAGCGAATCAAAATTAATTATAGCAGCTCAGAAGCTCATGCCAAGAAACTACAAAGTCAGGTGTACCTTCACAGATCTATTTTAGTTGAGTTTTTTTTTTCATTCTATATTGAGAGAAGAGTACAGAGTACACATGAAATGATAAGGAGAGAGAGAGGAGAACTGGAAGCTGATAACATTATAAGGCAGATTTGAACTTGCACTGCCCTTTTTAGCACTGAAGCTCAGTGTGTTAACTACTAAACCACAACTCCAACATCAGCTCTGCTTTAAAAATACAGTATAATACATATATATGATGTAACCATTTTCAAGTCTGTATGGGTAAATAAAAACTTCTGCTCCATATCTAGACAGCTGACATGACTTCTATGACAGTGACAGGAAGACATGATATACTTCATCAAAAACTACATTAAACAGCTTTTTTATCAGATTTTTAGAATTATTACACATGCAATTTGATAACATAAAATTAACTGGGAGACTACACTGATTAGGTCCACTTAAAAAATAGCAAAACATTATGTTTAGTGATGTGATCTAAAACTATTCACTTTTATTTACACATTCATATAAATGCTAACCTAAATAAAGTTTAAATTATTAGTATTAGTATTATTGTTGTTATTGCTGCTGTTATTAGCATAGTCATTCTTTATATTTTATAATAAATAAATATGCCAACATGAAAGTCGCCAGCCACCGCCAGCATTTTTGATGATTTACACATGAATATGAAGGCCTTTAGAATATTTTCTGCTATGCATATATGAACTTTATATATTAATTCATGTATGAATTTTATAATCACTTGAATGCAGATATACAGCATTTTGAACAAAAATCTGAGAAAAAGTACTGCATTTTGAAGCAAAATACATTCAGATATCATATTCTTCTGTAAATAATTATATGTATATGAAATTGCATTCAGTAAACAGAACAAACACACACGCACATATTTATGCACACACACACATATACATATGTTTACACAAAAACACACACATACATGCACATACATTTAGGCTACATTCATGCATACTGTACAGTGGAACAAAAAAGTATTTAGTCAGCCACCAATTGAGCAAGTTCTCCAACTTAAGAAGATGAGAAAATGCCTGTAATTTTAATCATAGTTATACCTTAACTATGAGACAAAATTAGAAGGAAATAAAATCCAGAAAATCCCATTGTAAGATTTATAATTGGTAAATTTTCATCTGTAAAATAAGTATTTGGTCACCTACAAGCAAGCAAGATTTCTGGCTCCTTTAACTTTTTCTTTAAGAGGCTCCTCTGTCCTCTACTCATTACCTGTATTAATTGCATCTGTTTGAACTCGTTTTCAGTATAAAAGACACCTATCCACAACCTCAAACCGTCACACTCCAAACTCCACTATGGCCAAGACCAAAGAGCTGTCAAAGGACACCAGAAACCCAATTGTAGACCAGCACCAGGCTGAGAAGACTGAGTCTGCAATAGGTAAGCAGCTTGGTGTGAAGAAATCAACTGTGTGAGCAATTATTAAAGGAAGACATTAAAATGTAAGACATACAAGACCACTGATTTTCACTGTGGGGCTCAAATCCTGCAGTGCCAGTTGTGTCCCACTGCTTAAGCCAGTAAGTGTCCAGGCTAGAGAGCATTTGGATGATCCAGAAGAAGATTGGGAGAATGTCATATGGTCAGATGAAACCCAAATAGAACTTTTTGGTAACAACTCAACTTGTCGTGTTTGGAGAAGAAAGAATGCTGAGTTTCATCCAAAGAACACCATACCTGCTGTGAAGCATTGTTTTTCTGCAAAGGAACCAGGATGACTGATCCGTGGAAACGAAAGAATGAATGGGGCCATGTATCATGAGATTTTGAGTGAAAACCTCCTTCCATCAGCAAGTGCATTGAAGATAAAACGTGGCTGGGTCTTTCAGCATGACAATAATCCCAAAAACACCGCCCGGGCAACGAAGGAGTGGCTTTCAAGGTCCTGGAGTGGCCTAGCCAGTCTCCACATCTCAACCCCATAGAAAATCTTTGGAGGGAGTTGAAAATCCGTGTTGCCCAGCAACAGCCCCAAAACATCTTCATGGAGGAAAGATCTGCATGGAGGAATGAGCCAAAATACCAGCAACAGTGTGTGAAAAACTTTGACCTCAAAAGAAAAAAAAAAAAACTGACCTCTGTCAATGCCAACAAAGGGTATATAACAAAGTATTGAGATCAAATTTTGTTATTGACCAAACATGATCTACATGAATGATCTACATATCTATACAATGAGCTATATTGTCTCTGATCCTTCCTTTTACGATGATCCTTTTTCTGAGCCAGTAGACCCGAGAATTCCCGTAACTCATTCAGGACATGCGATAGGGCTTGCCTTACCGTAATACACCTAGAACAGGGATTGCCATAAAAACTCATCTTTGGAAGGAAAGCGTTGTAACTCCTGTCAACGGCGGGGAAAGAGTTAAATCCTAAAATACAATTTTAACATACACTAAACAAAAACGGTTAATCTCCTAAACAATGTTTGTGTTATTTTTATTTGCTACTTATAATTATTAACAAATGACTATGGATGCATGCATTAAATATATGATCATATAATAAGTTTTGTAAGGTGAGGATCTTACTTGACGTTGCTACTTACTCTTATTCTTCTAGATCCATAATTAATGTGCGCCAAGCAGCACGATAAGAAATGTAACTTTAGTTACAGTATTCAATGAATGTCAAAATTATTGTGCCATCACTGATATTCCTCTCCGGACGAGAATTATCCCCAGAGTAGATAATTTTCCAAAATAATTTTTACAGAATAGCGCTTTTGCATGACCTAAGAAAAAATATGTCTCTTGACAATTTTGGTGCTAAGCAGAATGAATGCAAGGTCTGGGTGACATAATATGTATTAAATACCCTCTTCATCTCTGATAAGACAGACTGTGAACATCTTGCTGCTTTAATGACAGAACCTCCCGAGAGAAATAAACAAGAGACGTAAATTCTTCTTGCAAATTGCTTCACTTTGTGCGACAGACCCAGTCCCGTCAGCTGACTAAAAATACCCGGGCCTCAGGAGTCTTTTTATTCAAGCAAATGAAGGGAAGCAAATGATGATGGTCTATATCTACACATAACATTCATTATGCATGTAATAGACGACTACAATGGAGGGAGTGATTGGCTGTTCAATTAGAAACCTGAACAGAAAAACATAGCTCTTTAATAGTTAATAAACTCAGTTTTCACATAAAAGCTGGCATGCAACCAAATGCTTAGGGAGAGAAATTAGCCCTGTTCCCTTGTTACCAGGCACTTCTTACCTTCCTTTGCAGGTTTTTGTGATCACACAATGTTTTTGGATGCATTTTGGGTGTGTTTATCCTTGTGCAGTCTTGATTTTGTTAACCTTGCTCTGCAGAGGCGGAGTTTAGACCTTTAAGCACCTAATTCAGTGAAACCGGTCTCCCACCTCTAAAGTCTTTGGCTGCGGGCCCGATGCCCAGAGCAACGCCTCCCCACAGGCGCTCAGCACCACACACCTGCACTAGCCAGCCCTGAACCAGTCGCCACGCTGACGCAATCTGCCAGGAAAACAGTGACATGCTGAAAAGCTGAGTCCTACATCTCTCTCCCACTAGCAGCAGCTCTGGGGAAGCAGGTATCAACCGCTCAGTTCTGGGCCTTGGTGATAAAGTAGACTGCAAACAGCATTCAGGAATTTCTAATAGGTGTGCGTGGGCAAAATATCAAGTCTAAGGAGTGTGTTTTGCTGCGAGGATGCATTTTAAGAATGGAGCTACATATTTTGAATGCATACAAACTCATGTCAGAGGAAAATATAATGTGTGACAATATATAAATTATACAGCTGCATTTAAAATTTTTATTGCACTGAATCCAAACCAAGTGATTACAATTTTATTTGTAAAACAAACTTCATTTGGCAGCATATACTTTTCTGCTAGAGAGTAGGTTTACAGTATTTTTACCTACAGTGTATTAACATTTTTTCAAATTCAATAATTGTTTGTTATTAAAAGTAATTTTAGATGTACAAACCTTTTTTTTCCTGAACTTTTGAGACATACCATCTATCTCCACCTGAAGGGCCCTGTAACCTAATTTGAAAGCACCTGATAATGCAATGGCAAGCAACTTCAAAATTAATACAACAGCATAAATACGTCATATTTCTATATGAATATTGGTCAAAAAGTAGTAGGTGCCCAAGCAGTATATTTAACGCCAATACAGTAATAGTTAAAGTTAATAACAGCACACTGATGAGGTTTATAAACCAAATTTGACCATAATTACAGTAAGCACAACTTCAGCAGCATAATGTAGTGATTTCTAGATTGAGAACCGCTTTAAAACATCCTCTGTTTGGTGAAAAACAAAAAAGCGTTTGTAATTTTGAGGTTACATAACTTAGCACATTTTGACTTCACAAGTGGCCCATCTCTGCTCTCAAAGGCAAGCAATGGATATCGAAAACATGCAATTTTTTCAAAATCACAATGCTACTTTCATGGTCAGGAAATCAATCATCTAGGCCAAATTCACAGAGAGAAAGCCGAAGCAAAAGATGAAGGCGGCTTTTTTGCAGAGGGCACTTTCTGTGATTTTAGGTTCCAAAGAAAAACATGAAAAACCGAGGCTAAGTGTAATTACATCCGCACTGTTTTTCTGCCTTGTTTTTGTTTTTCCTTCTTTCACTCTCTGTCCTCTCAAAGGTTAATGAGTCTGGTGAAAGGAAATGGTCTGAGAGACAGCAAGGTGTTGGACCATTTGGTGTGTGGCCAAGCCAAAGAGCCGCCACAATGTCATTATGCCCCGATGGCAGTTCAAACCGGAATGAGTGACAAACAGCTGTCGCTAATGCACTCGCTAACAGATGTGCCTAGTCTTTCATCCCCTTACCGCAAGCATCCCCAGGACGCAAGCTCCTTTCAGCCAAAAAATAAATCAAACTACAGAAGAGCTCCATTTCCGCCATTGCGAATTAATTCCAAAATATCAAAACACTGATAAATCCCTGGTCTCTGAATCGTCTGGACGGTCATTCGTTCTGACAGCACCCCGTGCTCCTGTCTGGACCTGTGATGGTGGCTCAAATGATTAGGCTTTAATGAGAGACAAGAGAATGTTGATGTAAGGTAAAGGAAAGTGGAATTAGACAGATAATGTTGAGCAGCTCGCTGTGAAATCAAATTAGCGCCCTCTCAATCTTATCAGCAAGAAGCTTATTTTTTTTCCAAAGCAGCAGTCCATTCAAACCTCTGCCGTTTATTCTCTTCTGCAGATATTCACAATATATCTGATCGTTCAATACGGTTCAGTTAATACAAGAGAACTCGGAGCTTTCTGCAGGAATATGTGATTGCTAGATATCACAGCTGAGATTCGTGAGGAGGAGGTGAAGCTAAGTCGATGTATAAAATCTAAAAAGAGTTTTTATGATGGATGATATACTGCACTTCTGTCGAGCTTTCATTTAGCATCTGAAAAGATCTGAATAACATTGTGAAGAAGTCTTTATGGTACATATTACATGTACAAGAGCGTTTCAACTGGAAAAGCGACGGAAGAAAAGCTCTTATTGAACTGAAGAAAATGTGTGACCCTGGACCACAAAACTAGTCTTACGTCACTGGGATGTATTTGCAGCAATTGTCAAAAATACACTGTATATCAAAATTATAAATGTGTCTTTTATGCCAAAAAGTATTAGGATATTAAGTGAAGATCATGTTCCATGAAGATATTTTGTAAATGTCATACTGTAAAGATATTAAAACTTACTTTTTGATTAGTAATAGGCATTACCAACTTAATTTGGACAACTTTAAAGGTGATTTTCCTAAAATTTTGAGTTTTTTTTATTTTTGCACCCTTAGATTCCAGATTTTCAAATAGTTGTATCTCAAGCCAAATATTGTCCCATTCTAACAAACCATACATCACAGGACACATATTTATTCAGCTTTCTGATGATGTATAAGGTTTTGTGGTCCAGAGTCACAAATAAGTTGTTGTGTAGTGGTGATGGGTGAATTTCAGCGATTTGTTTTTATTTTTTCTCTGACCTATTAGCTGCTGCTTCAGTTGTATTTTATACTGTTAGCATGGCTCGAATTTGCTAACATTTTGGTCGCACATTGTCCCTAAATTTCATCTATGCACGTAATAGTGCATATAATTGTTGCCGTGCGACCCGTTTTAATTTCTCTACAAAACGTTAACAGTATATGTGTGTTCTGTGCGCTGATACGATGAGGTTCTGCCATTGAGATTTTAGATTAATAATAGTTAATAGTTAATAATAGCTGTCCATCACTCAGTCAGGTGACGGCGATAAAACAACAGCAAAAACAGGTGTATGATGTTTCAATATCATTTTAAATTGAATCTATTAAAATAATCAAAATATGAATGTCTGACCGAATAATGCAGTTCTTAGAAACACAAATCCACAGAGAGAGAAAGAATATTGGAATGATATGGAGGTTAAACCTGGTGGACTCATCTGAAATTGCAGGGATTTGCTTCTATCCAGCAGCATTTGGGAGGCTGGTGATAATGACAGCTGATATATCAGGTGTCAACAACAACAGACAGACAAGTGGCTGGAAGATATTATCACAGAAGACTCAGGAGCACTTCCTGCAAACATGAGAGCAGCATTCTCCGGGAACCATCATGAGATGGTATGAATGTTTTCATGCACCTACTTGCTGAGGTAAATCTTAGAGATTTGTTTTTTGTTCCACGTTGAGAGTGAAAATGCTGGGAGAGAGGAAATTGGCTGCTCTGAGTTTCAACAAGTAGCACAAGGCCAGCGTACCAGCTCTCGAGGTATTAACAAGCTATGAAAGTGGCACACCAATAAATCACAGGCCTTTCAGCCACCATGAGTGAAAAAGTGAGTGCTGTTTCCATCCAATACACCCTCAAACTACAGACCCAGGTAAATACATTTAAACACAAAGGTCCAGGATTAATTAAGTCTGATTCCTTAATATAAACCCTGTCTTACTCCTTAATCAGCGTTCTCAATGCTGGCTAGATGTATCAACTGCTTTAAAATAGCAAAGTGAGAAAAGGTTGGCAGCTGTGACCAGAGAGATAGAGCTAGGAAACAGCACGTGGAAATTCATTTAGTTCGACAAGTTTGGCTTGCGTTCCTATTGTTAGTTTATACCCTAGATAGTTTTTTTTCCATATGATACAGTTCATTTATTTTTTTACAACGAACAAAACAGGAAAGTTATTGTCATCCTAGTTCCTTTCCTAACAGATTTTCAAACATGGCAATCACAACACACAAGGGAAAACAGGCTATATCCACTATATCCAAATCTGAAGCTAAGATTGCTAGTCTCACAACGCTAGTGAATTCACGGCTGCTTGATTTGTATTCCTCATTAAAGTGTTTTCTCTTAATTGCCTAAACCATCCGAAAATCTTACCGACCTGTCATCTGTGACCTGTAGGTTCTTCTTGTGACCACATTTTCTCATTTGCACATTTGTTAATGAGCGGCTGTTTATTTGAATTGTTTTTTGTGTCTTTTCTTTTCGTACATCTGCTGCTCATGAATTTCACCTTTTAAACCATAACAGTCCTCCTCTTCGTCTCCTAGCCAATAAATTGCCATATCCCATAATCCTCTCCAGACAGTTCAGCACTTCATCGCCCACTCACTGCCCTCAAACTCCCTCAAATTTTGTCACATAATTCTGTAAGAGGGCTTTAATTTAGCTCACGCTGTGGAGGACTTACGCAATGAATCTTATTTTTAATGTAACGGCCTTGTTATGTTTTTGGCCTAAAAGTAATTGGAACTGCCAGAGTTAGTTTTCTGCTAATGTTCACCTGAGGGGGCGATATGACTGAAAACATCACCTTGAGCGGTCGGGTACGATGACACCAATAACTGTAAACTGTGCAGCTGTCACAATGACTGGCAATGCATCAGTGAAACTTCTGCACCCATTGTATAATCTGAATTGAGGTTTATAACATTGGCGGAAATTTTAATAAGCCAATATATTTGTGTACAGGTTTGATTTAACACTAAAATACTGAAAGTGCAACTCCAGGAAGCAACATTTTTTACACAAGGTTGTATTAAATCACAAAGCTTGTTCCAACTCACTCAAAAGCGACCTGTCAAATTACTACAAATCAAGTCAGTCACTTTCTGGATATGTTGACTACATGAATCCATGAAAGTTAAAAAGCAGTGTGCTTTTAGAGGGTTTACTGTTTGTTTGCAAATAAATATCAATCGTTAATGCAGTCCATGCCTCACAACATCGGATTTGGGATGTATCCAACATAACTGGGCTTTCTAAAATTCCAGACCCTATACTGCTCCTCCTTTTAATACATCTTCCTTAACAATTGGACTGCATTGCATGCATTGCATTCAAAATGCATAACAACAGTAGAATAAGTGACAACAAACCATTGCATCTGTCAAAAGTTTGGTCATGCATGTCTTCCCTGCACGCGTGCAACAGTTAGCGTTTTTTTAAAGATTCATGCCTCAATGCATCTTTCCAATTTTAATGTTTAACTCTCTTAGTAAATAGCAGACACTGTGTTTTAATTACATTGTCAATCAGTCATCTCCACCAGCAAGATCCCTGTACAGAGGTTAAGCTTTATTAAAGTGGGTGTAATCCTGTTAGTCATGCGAATATCCTAAAGGTTACTAGTTCACGTTTCTCCGCATTAAGATAATATGAAAATCCAAAACATTTGTCACTAAAATAACTAGCCTGTTTTTTGTGCATCCAAACACATGAGGCAGACATAGTCATGTTTTGTTTTTCTGTGGGTACTTTTCATTGCATTCTATCTTTTTTATGCTTTGACCCTAAACCAAACTCTACCAGAAAAGTTTTTAAACTTTCATTAAGACATAGTTTATTATGTTCATTAAGTTGCTTTCCTCGCTGAAGTTGCTATCTATTCCCCACAATGTAGATGAATTCAGGTTTTACTATCCCTGTGGGGACATTTGTTCCCCTCAGTATAGGCAAAGCCTGACACACACACACTTTTTCTTAGCTATGTATATTTTTTCCAATTGAGGACATGCCCAAAGGGAGGCTTTGTCACATTTACCACACTTGAAACAATTTATTCACAAACTATGGCTACGTACAAGCACACAGGACACAATAATATAGTTAATAAAAGTTAAACACACTGCTTAAAATAATTGTGACCATGGACTACGAAAACGGTCTAAAGTCACACAGGTATATTTGTAGCAATGGCCAACAATACACTGTGTCAAAATGATCAATGTTTCTTTTACACCAAAAAAATTTAGGATAGTAAAGTTGTTCCATGACAATATTTTGTAAATTTCCTACCGTAAATATATCAAAACCTAATTTGAATAAGTAATATAAGGACTACATTTGGACAAGTTTGAAGGCAAGTTCAGATTTTTTAAGTAGGCTAGTTGTATCTCAGCCAAATATTGTCCTATCCAAACAAACCATACATCAATGGAAAAAATATATTTATTCAGCTTTTAAAAAATGGACACTTGTGCCTATAAATAACTCCTTTAGAACTCATATAGACTGATATAAAGTGCTAAGTACTTGCAAACTGCTGGGCCTCTTTGTTGCATCCTTCCTAATCTTGGATGCTTTAGAAGATAATTTCTTATTTTCTTCACTGTGCAAATGTTCACGTCATTTTAAGCATTTATTTCAATTTTATTTTATTTCAATTTGATCTGTTTTATCAAGTTTAGAAACTAATGTTCTTATTTAGTAGGCTAATTAAACTTAAAGTGGCTGAAAAAGTGCAGTGCGCAGCAGGTTGTAAACACTTGAATATAATTAAAGAAAGTAGTGCAACACTTCAAATTTTGTATTTAGTTACAGTTTAAACGGTTTACAGTTTGTGCACCAAAACTTATAAAGGCACACTAACAATTTCACTAATTTTGAAGTTAACTAAGGCATTTTACCCCATAATATAAATCTTTAAAAGATCAGCTGACAAACGTCACGAACCGACATGCTAAATACTTGACAGTCCTGATGCTCTTTTCGCGCAGGACACAGGAACATGACAGCATGATAAATGCACAACCATCACCGCCTACCTGAGGAAGAGCGTCTCTCCTTGTCTGATGGTGATATTGTCCATCTGTTTGTTATCGGATTGGGATTCTCCCTGACTGCGGACAGGCAGACCTGCAGGGAGAAGGAACAACAGTCTGAGACTCATCACCACACACCTCCTCCAGGACGCCGCGCAGCATCCACACACAACCATCTTCATCTGCGGAGTTCACGGAGTGGAAATCCGTCCACGGTAGTCCAAAAGAGAAACGAGTTAGTTAGCCATTACAGTTCATCTGTTAATCCAGATTTCCTCCCCAGGTAGACAACAAAATCCCTCGCGTACTTAGTACAGAGCGCTTATCAATGACCGCGCCGTGCCGTCGCCATGGAAATGGGGGGTAAAATAAAATAAGGTATGAATGAAATGTACACTTAAGTGGTGCCCTCAATCTTTCTGCTTTCTTAGGTCCTATCGCCTTTAATATCCGAGCTCGAAATCCACACTGACACGCTGTCTCAAACTTTAAGAAGTGGAGGCAAGAGAGGCGAGAACAAATGAACCTGCCAAATAGTCATTACAGCTGCGCGTGAATGGATATGGAGGGTGTTTGTGGTTCCTCGGTGCGGTACAGTGTGACTATGTACACAGTCTTCTCATAAAAAGTCTCCCTCCAGTGGGACCGTTGCTCGATTTTCTATTTGAGCTCGCTTACCGTGAATAGGGACTGTAAAACAAGTTGGAAAAAGCGCGCGCTGTTGTCATGGCAGCAGTACAGCGCGCGAATCAGCGGCTATTGTACGGAGTAATGCAATGCGTGAGCGGCATTCATCGATTGCCTTGAGGTTGCCCTGCTATTCACCACGACTGTTCAAGGAGCACTCGAGAGAGAAAATTGAGCTTTGTTGCACAAAAATCACAAATCAAATAACCCGTATTTTGAGAACTGAAAACAATTATGTCTAGACATGAAGATGCCAGGAAAATTGAAGTACAAAATTAAGGGCGTCGTGCACCAACTTTTTAAGAAACTGTTTTGAAAATATACCTATTTAATTTCGGTGTTATTTCGTAGTTAAGAAGATACACGTGTTTAAAAGTAGGATATCCAATGACCAAAAATATAAAAAAGGAAATGCATGCGAAATATATATAAATTTAATAAATAAATGCAACCTTGTGTGAGTGTATATGTATATAGAAGTTGTTTTAAAAGAATTTGAACTGGCATATTGCTTCTATACCAAATCAAATGTCCAGTATTTCATAAATGTTCTGCTTCCACTTTCTACCTATAAGCCATAAATAATCAGTTAATTTAGACAGAGGCGTTTATTTCATAACAAGCTTCACCTCCTGTAGAAGGATGAGAATGCCCAGAGCATTTTAAGAGGAGCAATTCAGGAAACACAACATGTTCTCTCTCAGACAGTCTCTCTCTCTCTGGGCAGATGTGCCAATGTTTCGTCATAGATCCTTCTAGAGATCCAGAATCAATGTGACAGTGGCCGAAACAACTGCACACAGTCCCTTTCTAAGCAGAAATGAGCAAATCACACAGAAGACTCTTCTTTCATAAAAATGTCCTATTAAGTGGTGAGTGAAGCAGACTGTGTACGGAAGCCCATATCTATCTATCTATCTATCATCATCTGACTTGTTTAGTATGTATCTTGCAGACTAATTTACTCTGCGCTCCAGATGGTCTGCTTCTTCCGTTAAGATTTAAGTTTTCCCACCAGAGGCTTGTGATAATGAGGTCTCACTGCAGAACTTCAGAAAGATCATATGTAACTTTATCTGTGCCATGAGATGTTAATGTGCATCAACTAATCCAAAGTCGTAACATAAAATGTTAGTGTAGCTTGGTAAAATGTCACCATGCATAGATAAATTTGCAACCAATCATAAAATACTGAACTGTCATGAAACTGTATATTTGCATGGCTCAAGTATTTATAATTTATTCCTCCCCTGTATGGTCTCAGACTTTTGGACCTAATACTGTATATCACTGGACTAAGCCATAACATACAGTACAGTATTAGTGGAATTAGTGAATTTTTAAATAGATTCAATAGAGATCTATTTTTACAGGTACAGTAATGACACATTAAGCAAAACAAAATGTTTTAACTTCAAATTTGACAGCTATTTCTGCAGACTCCTATCTTCTAGACTCAAAATAAATGTTAGAAATTATTTTTGGTTGCTGTCGAGAAGGGAAACATTTGTTCTAGGCATTTCACTTTCATTTTCATTAGTGATTGTTATGGGTAGGTACATCCCTCACAATGACTTGTATCTGGATCATGATGGATTTAAATGAATTTTGATTTTGCCATCTTTGTTACACCTTTTAATACACTTTTTTTTTTTGTTTACCTCATAAAATGCAATAGGAATTCTGTAGATGACTTCCTTTGATTCTTCCTAAATTACTGTAATATGCAGACTTGGTGAATATTCAAGGTTGAAAACAGTTGTGAATTTCTGATACCCCCAACTTTTAAACAGTACAGCAAATACAGCAAATACATTTCATATATATATAGTTTTTAGTGCTGTCAAATGATTGTGATCAATCACAACCAAAATAAAAGTTTTTATTTACATAATGTATGTGTGTACATTTATTTTGTATACATAAAAAACAGACACATGGATGTATATTTGTTATTATATTTAATATATTTTATGTTTATATATTAAATATATTTATATAATATAAAATATAAGAAAATAAATATATAAACGCATTTACATGTACATACTTTCAAAATACATACTGTATGTGTGTTTTAAAATATACATAAAAAATACAGGACAAACATAAAGAAAACAAATAAACAAAGAAAAAAATATACATTTTGGATGAGATTAATCACGACTAATTATTTGACAGCACTACACACACACACACACACACACACACACACACGATTATTTGCTATTTTTGCTTATTTATAATGTGTGTCATTCCATATGCGGCACTATAATTATTTGAAGTTGTATGGAGGATTGAATTAATAATAAGCTTTAGTTAAACATTGTTTACAAATTTGGAAGACTACACTACTGAGAACAATAAAACATCCAAATAATAAAAAAAAAATATCACCGCCTAAAGGTTTTTTCAACAGAGAAATTTTGTAACTATAAGTTAAGACATCTGTATAAACTGAAGCTGTGAAACCTTACTCGCTTAGACATCATAAGCTCTGCTAAACTCTGCCCTGCTAGCAGTGTTGACTTTAGTGCAATGGCACGGCACTTCAATAACATTTGTGGGACGACAGCTCAATTCCCAGTTTGGGGGCTCCCAGCTGATTTGGTGCAATGCTGCTGGCTATGTAATATCGTGTCACTATGAAAACTCAGTTATATATCATAGAGAGCCCTTTGTAATTTTCAGTGTTTTGCTTTAGCCTGCTAAACGAAACCTACTTCAGCGTTCAAAACACCTAGCCGGTGATTGCCTGGGTTAAGAGTACTGCTGAAAAACAATAATCAAGCTGAAATGCTGCTCTGAGAGGGATAATACGTGTCCTCACGTATCTGTGAAAACAGTGTTTATGGCTTAAGTGAGAGCTCCAAGTGGCTTGTGACCAGAATGTAATGGTACACCATCATACGTCCACACGCTCACGCTACTGTGCTAAACTTCTCTCTTTCTTCATCTAACACATTGTGACACGCTGGGATGAGTGATTGGGCAGATCTCTATACACCGGAACTGAAGAATCTGAGCTGAGAGAAATTGGAAAAAGCTGGTAGCCGAGAGCAATTCGACTCTTCTGGGTAGAAGTGACCATTATTTTCCAATACAGAGATTGATGTCGCTTGAACTCCTCTTTGTCTTACACTAGTAATGGTTTTCTGTCTCTGCTTTGCCATTTAACAGCATTTTCTTCTAACTTGTTCTATATTGGAGTGTCATAGCAAAAACTGGAACATTTTTGTCTTCGAAGGAAGGGAAACTGAAGTTTTTTGTTTATTTTACCTCCAGACTCTAGGACCTTAGTTTTCAAATGAAATACAAAACTTGCTCTCATCTGTAAGGAGGACTTTGGACCACCGTGCAACAGTCCAGTTCTTCTTCTCATTAGCCCTGCGAAGACTTTGAATTTGTTTTTGGTTCAGGAGTGGCTTAACAAGAGGAATAGGACAACTGTAGCCAAATTCCTCGACACGTCTGTGTGTGGCGGCTCTTGACCCCAGCCTCAGTCCATTCCTTGTGAAGTTCACCCAAATTCTTAAAAGGATTTTGCTTGACAACCCTCATAAGGCTGCGGTTCTCTCGGTTGGCTGTGCATCTTTTTCTTACACTCAACCTTCTGTTAACATGCTTGGATATAGGACTCTGAACAGCCAGCATCTCTGGCAATTAATGTTTGTGGCTTACCCTCCTAGTGAAGGGTGTCAATGATTGTCTTCTGGACAACTGTCAGATCAGCAGTCTTCCCCATGATTGTGTAGCCTAGTCAACCAAACTGAGAGATTTTGAAGGCTCAGGAAACCTGTGCGGGTGTTTTGTGAATTGAGGGGTTTTTGTCAAGGGGCAACCTCCCGCTAAATTTAGTGAAACCAACACGGAAGTGATTAAAAGTGCAATTCATCGACTAGCCGCTGGGGGCTGGCTCCAAAAGGGAGTCAATCACATTGACTCTCCATGTTAAAATGCCC
>JAUCMT010000002.1:10994202-11009828 GCA_032357475.1 Enteromius thamalakanensis | reverse complement strand
TATCGTTTCGCGGAAGGATGAAAATGTTAATTTAAAACAAATACGCCAATAAAATGTTTCAAATTCATATTCAAGTTCAGTTTTTTTTCCTTATGTGGCAAGTAGCCGTGTAATAAGCGGGATAATATACAGGCAGCCAGTATTTATCGCGAAATAAGCCCCTTCAGCGTGATACAAGACAAAAAATAGAAGTTTATTGAATAACTTGCTACTAGTGAGAACTTCGACCTTAAAATTAAGTGCGACCAAAATAATTCATGAAACAAAATGTTAACACTAAAAATACTTACCATTTAATGTCAATATTTACTAATACATTATAAAAAATCCAACAAGTGTTTTGTTTTTTTTTCAATCTCCATCTTTCCTTTATTCTTTTAGATTGCAAAATTATTGATATTTCTGTTACTCCTCCTCCTGATTGTTTGTTTGTTTGTTTGATTGAATGGGTGTTATTTTGTTCATTTAAAGACAATAGAATGTTGATCACAAAAAAAAAACAAAAAAAAACGGATTAACGATAAACATCTTAAATAAAATTCAGTTTAATTCAATTCAATTCAATTCATCAATCCCTGGACTCTAGCCCTTTGTATAAATAAATCACCAAAAATAATTTTACTAAGTATTTTTTAAAGTGGACATCCCACATCAAAGAGTAATATCAGGTCTGTAACCAATGCATAAATGTTTGCCTTGCTCAATGATCAAGGATGTGCTGCTATTGTACACCTGTGAAACCTTCAAAAGTAATTCATGTTTTATACATCAAACCAGCTTTTGGCCGCTTTCATCTGTGGTGGTCTTATGAAACAGAGCATTCCATTTGCATAACATTCCAAAAGGTGTATTGCAAACCGGTTGGCGGAGATGGTTTCCAAAATACCTCAAAGCATCGGTTCTGCTTGAAACAGAGGCTGTGAAAGAGTATTTGTTCTTGAAAGTCGTCTCTCAAGCATTGACGTTTAAGAGAGATAGCGCTCATTACACACAGCACAGACATTTTGCAGCAATTACTTATCTTGTGTCAACACCTCACAAACAGAACCCCCTTGAAGAATTTTGCGAATCAAGACACTTCTTATTTTCCGTTGACTGGTTTAAATCCAGAGACTAAATTACCGCGAATAACTCAACATCACCGAGCCATCTGGCTTTCCGCCCAGCAATATTTAATTTACGAGCGCAGATTAGCCAATCGCTCTTCATACATGTTTAACTGACAGGTTAAAATTGGTTACCTAGTTACTGAAAAAGAGTGCTGTCATTTAAAGTCTGCAGAGGGGAGAGCGCTTGATTTGACAAAATCTGTGTGAGATATTACACAATCAGAAATGGAAATGCAGATCAATATGAGTGTAACATTTATAAAATGGAAATCAAAATGTCATTATTTACTCACCTTTTGCGTATGCTGTTATTTTTACTATACCAAAAAGGGAATTAAAAAGAATAGATAAATAGAAAGAAAAATAAATAAATAAAATAACATGTAAATGTGTAAAGTATTATATTTTTTATTCAAGTAACATTCCAACCCTTTAAAATAAAATAATAGAAAATGTTAAGGTTACCACTGCATTTTTCTTATAAAAAATGCAGAGAGTAATATATAGTTTATTTATAGTTATTATGCATCTTTAATGTACTGTCATTTTTAAAAATGTTTATTTAATTCTAAAAAATATATTCCTGTTAAAAACTAACCAAATTAACTGAATTAGAAATTATCTGTGTCATCATCAGTATTGGCCAAAAATGAATAATAACAATATAATTATAGAATATAATTTATTTAGTGTCACATAATCCTTCTGAAATCATTCTAATATTCTCAAGAAACTTTTCTTCTGTTATAAAAAAAAGTTGTACTGCTTAGCATGTGTTTATATAAAATTGACATTTTAATTAATATGTCTTTACTGTCACTTTACATAAAAAAAAATCAAAATAATATTAATAATTTGTTATATTTTGACATTTGTTTTGAGTTGACCTAGTTATAGTCTTTTCTTGTTACAAAGCAAAAAAGCGCATAACGCATGAATGCTCTAAAATGACACTTAAAGACTTAAAGAAGATCTCAAGTAGATTAAATTACTGTGTAGACAACGTCTCTCACTAATGCAAAACATGATGTGCTTCTTCGTTCTCACTCTAATCGCCATGGTGATCCTCCTCGGTGGGTAAGAGAATGCTAGACTGTAATGAGATGTTCCTATTGAATTCACAGCAGCTACTTAAATAGACTTGTCATATTAGATATGCCTCCAGACAAATTAGCAACCCAACACATTTGTGATTTCTTCACAAATGCAAGCCATAATCATGCCTTTACTTTGCAATACGCTTTTGTTTGAGGCGTATGCCGTTCGGAGACTTAAAAATGAACAGGACAATTTGTTGTGTGATGAAAGTGAAACAAAGTGACGCTCTGTAATGAATTTTAGAGTATCACCTGGAGAGACTTATCCTAAAGCTGAATTTGGATGTACGGCTATAAACTGAAGCCCAAGGATCCAATTATGCTATTCCTAACAATTGCCTGATTCTCTCAAAATGTCAACTCTCTCTTTGAAGAAATAAATAAGATGAATTTCCTATAAAGGTGTTTATGTTTAAGCCCTGTATTTGGCCGAAAGGACTCTGCTGTACACAGCAATCCCAAGGAATAGTTCACTCAAAAATATCAATTTGCTGTAAAGGCCATCCAAGATATAGATGAGTTTGTTTCTTCATCAGAACAGATTTGGAGAAATTTGTAATTGCATCATGAGTGCTCTGCAGTGGATGGGTGCCGTCAGAATGAGAGCTGACAAAAGCACAACAATAATCCACAAGGACTCCAATTCTTTCAAACTCCAAAACATTGCTTCTGATTATAATATGAATTCTCTATCCAAAACGTCGCTTTCTACATTAAAAGTCATCTCGTCTGAATCAGGATAGAAATATTTACAAATCAAGCACTGTTTACCAGTGAAAACAACAGTCTTTTAAACAAATATCTCAGTGGATTTTGATGCAAGGACAAACTTTTTCACTGGGGGAAGTATCATTAAGGGATTTTAGTTTTATTTTTTAATGATGATATTATGTTAAATAATGAACTGTTAAATAATAATAATAATATGTTAAATAATGAAGTGGAGATACTGGAGAACTTTGGATAACAGTGCTTGTGGATTAGTGTGATGTTTTTTTTCAACAGCTTGAATTCTAATCCTGACGGCACCTATTCACTGCAGACAATCCTTTGGTGAGAATGTGATATACTGCTGGTCTCAGGGCATAAGCGTACCTTGGTGCATTTTTTAGTATGTACCAACAAATACTTTTGACTGCAGTTTACAAGATATGATCATTAAAGATATGAACACTAGGCAGTAAAACTCTGACACCTTTCACTCCTTTTTACACAAATTTAGAGAGCTTCGCAATTCGTAAGTTGCGCAATTACTTAAGAATTATCATGTTATGATTTCAAAACAATATTAATATGCTGGGATATTAAAAAAGGACATTTTAAATTGCAAGGTTGCATTAACAAATGCCTTTTTATACCAGTCTTGCATTTGTTAACACTATCGGTTAGGTTTAGGATTGGATTTGCTAAAGAGCATATTTCCAACATCATAGAGCATTAACTTTTAGCAACAGTCCATGGATATTTTAATTCTGAACCGTCGCAATACATACCTATATCAATGTAATAAAAAATGTGCCCGTTGTTTTAGCGCCACTCAGTGGATATTTCTCTTTAAAACTGTTGTGAAATGTGTAGTAAGGCACACAAAAATGCACACAGGGGTATATATTTTTACGAGACCAAGATGGCTAAATATCTCTTTTGTTTTTTTTTATTCTTTTATTTTATTTTTGTGTGCAATTGCTTAGTTAAGTACAGTGCTTAAACAGTCTTAATAGGACATTCTTCTTATTTATCTTATTTCATATCTTCCAGGATTTTCTCTTTAAAGCAATTCTAAAGGCAGCCACTGACTAAAAACTTAATTTCCTTAATTCACAAATGCCATGGATATGTAAATATATTAACCGATTAGTCGAGAAACCTCCAGTGCAGCACGTAATTAGCAACATTTTATTTTGCAAATCCAGTGCAAAATAAAGATAAGAACTCCATTAGGCCCTTAAAACACTCCTAGATAACACATTCCAAAAAAAAAAAAAAAAACATTAGCAGAAAATGGATTTCCGGAATGGATAATGTGATTTTTTTTTATTTGTGGCTGTAACAGCAGCTGATGTGGGTTCAGCTGCCAGGATCGACAAACCGCCGGCATCATGTGATGCGCCACTGTCATCAAAGGCAAATGAGTTTACACGCTCTCTGACAGATTTACTGATCCCCACAGGATCGAATACAGGTCCAGGTCTATGAAAGTCATCATCTGTGGGGTGAATTACTTGTGGCTGGAAACTACTTCTTTCGCTAACCCACAATTCCCTTCTCCCTCTTTGATTTACCTGCGTACAACCTTACTTTCTCTCACCCTTCTCGCTTGGCTTTCTATATCTGCCTCCCTCCCTTCAAGGGCGGACGTTAGAAACAGAGATATGTCACTGCAGCGCCACCAGGTTCTCTTTCATCATCCTATTTTGGCTTTATTTATTTTTTTCTCCTGTGCAGTGGTCTGTAAGGGAGACTACTTCTAACTCTGCCACTCTATCCCAGACGTGGCCCAGAAAGTATATTACGGCTCAGTTTTTGTGGCTACATCAAAAAAGGAAAAAAAATCTAAATATTGCAGGTGGCTTTATCAGTGAGACACTTCTCGTATTCCCCGAGCAACAGCACATCGAGGTCAGGCGTAAATGCACAGAGTCGGCGGCACTAAAGCTGTCATCAGTGTTTATATCACTCGGCCAATTCAGGGAGGACCAATAATAAGAGATAGAGAAAATCTAATATCAGCCACGGATCAAACCGCGCATGATTCATTTAGATATATTGCATATCACCTCCCCTTCAGCCTCTGCTTGTCCCTTATGAGGACATTTCTGATTGCCACCGTACTATCGAAATTAAATGACCTTTCTTATTATAATTTTGCACATAATAAGCAGCTAATTTAAAATATTCAGTCAGTAAAGGTTTCTATTTCCATAACCGGAATTGCAACTTTCTAGATAATGAAGCCCCTTCTGGCCTGTTGTGTGTATTTAACAGACTAAGGCTATTGTTTTGTTTTTTTGGGTGTCAGTGTGAACAAAGTATAGTGATGCATTTCTAATCTAATCTAACAGATTTGCAGATTATGCTAATGAAGACATAATTAGTCTTATAATAACACCAGGGAATATATGAGCTGACCTCATTCAGTAGTGTCGGAAGTTTCAAAGCAGACCTGTTTTTTTGTACGATAATGATTTATTTTAGAGTTACTTGCCATTTTTCTTAGTACTCATTTGAGAAATTTACTAGTAATTCCTGCGTGTAAATTATTTGTAAATTTAATTTAGTGAGTTAAATAGTGATATAAATCTAATAGTGAGTTAAAATCCCTTTGTAAAAACATTGCTTCTTTTCAGCATGTGCAGATCATCTAGTGCACACTACATAGTGCATACTAGTTTTGTAGTGCACAGTTTTATGGAAAAACGGGTTACACTATTTCGAGAGTCTATTTAGACATTCTACTAACTACATGTAACTTTGTAACTACATGTCAAATACATGTAAACTAGTTTTCATTAATTCACAACTACATGTCTACTAACTAGTCTGTTAGGGTAGGTTAAGGGTTAGTAGAATAAATTGACAAATACCTGCAAAGTTTCTGATAGTCAGTATGTAGTATGTTGAGGATCCACCAAAATAAAGTGTTAGAAAATATTAAGCAGACAGTCTACTAATGACTGCTAGTTGACGTGTGCACTAAGTTGCAAAGTTACTTAGTGTTAGTAGATGTCTAAAGTGGGCCATCAAAATAAAGTGTTACTGAAAAATGTTTCCAACTCTTATTGTACTCGGCGAGTATTGAAATACATAAATAGAGGGTTTATTCTTGCAAGAAGGCCAGAAAATCATACAGAGAGGACAAAGAGGAACACTCATGCAGTCATAATGCATGCTCAGCATCTGTCTCCTTTTAGGGTATCTGTCTATTTCCCCTCAGACTAGCGCTCATATGCTTTTCTAAGTATTCAGTGCAAAGAAGCTAAAATGTAGGGTCTTCTAAAATAACATTATTATACTTAACTGTTATTTTTTGTATATGTGGTGTCAGCATGAACATCATAATAGACTTTTAGGAAATGTTTAGAACAGTATGGAAAGGATAAAATGTTGTTTTCCATCACATGACTCTCAAGCTGTACTTTCTAGGCTTTGAATGTGTCAGTTGCTTTGCTGTTTATGCAGGGTTAGCTCTCGGTTTTCATTAAAAAAATATCTTATTCCGTGTTCCAAAGGTGTTACAGGTTTGGGACAACATGAGGGTGAGCAATTAATGACCGAATTTAAATTTTTGGTGGAACTATCCCTTTATTTCCATGTATATAGTAGTGTGCTCTAAAACAAGTATAGCAGGTAGTGTGCACTACAAAGACAATCATTGTTGGATAATTCAATTTAAATGGCAAAATATGCTCTCTTAACCAAGCTTGTTGATTGTTGACTAATACAAGTGTGCCAAGTGTGAGTTTTTTTCCTCATAGTGTACATTTTGAGCCTTCCAGACACAATAGAAACATTACGAAAGGTCTGCTTAGATCTGTCAGTTTCAAATCAACCAATAGAGAGAGTTTGGGGCATTTGTTGATCCTGGATCAACATTACTGTCCAAAGACCTAGACTTATCCCAATCCCAATCCCTACCCCTAAACCTAACCCTACCCAAAAGGTATTGCTAAAATCAGTGGGAAATGATACAGTAGCTGCTTAACAAGTGTGAAGAAGCACCTACTGTTACCCTGATTATAAGCCAAAAACAGATATTTCCTGACAAATTATTAAATTAGTTAATTGGAATGTTGATCTAGGAACATCTATGGAGTTTAGCTGGAGTGCAAATTCACATTCGGTTACAAAAGTCAAAACTTAAAGACTTAAAATGCCAAAATATACAGCGGCAGGTAATGTGATAACAAGATATGCTTGTATAGAACTTTGATGGAATGTTTGGGTTTCAATCAAAACACCTGACATGGTAAACTAAACTCGATTGTTAACTCTTCAACGTCAAGCCCATGAAAAAAGGTAAGAAATCCCCATGGGAGAACATTTGTGATGAGTGTTTATTATATGCTTTATTTTGGTAATTCCGCTTGTAGACACTAGTAGGGCAGAAGCTGCATACTGCAGTTTTTAATTTGTCTTTCAGAGGTTGGTTCCTCTCAAGGTGTCTTCTTTCTAACTATCTCAGTGAGCTTTTCCTGGCTACTCTCGCCCTTGGCTTGTTCTGTGGGGGTTTGCAAGACACGAAGACTGTTTTAAAACCATATGTATTGTGAAGGGTGCTACACAAATGAATTGGAATTGAAATAATAGCTGCAATGGAGTGTCCCTAGAGTAGATCGAGTTCTTAAACCAGGGGCAGATTTAACTCGTTTCCATTATTCCTGTGGTACTTTCAACACTAAATAAATACAGCAACTCATACTGCAATAATTTATGTATCAAAAAGCAAATCATTAAATCAACTGACTTAAAGACTATAAACAAAACACACTTTTAGATAACGAAATCAAAGAAATATCAGCAATCAGTTACTCATTTATCTGTAAATCTAGTAGGAAGTTGATTGTGAAGTATCTGCTACAGTTTTCTTTACTGCACATGATTAATAAATTCATTACAAAATCAGTTTTTCTAAAGCTCGCTTGTGATGCAATTAGTTTTTATTTCATTGAATGTGTAAATGGAGCCACACAATAATTGAGCAGAAATCCATTTCGTCATGCTTCTCTATCAGCCCCATAATGGTACAATTTCCTTGCTTTGTCTACAGTAATTACAGTAATACATATCACCCAATATTTCAATATGCTGCGACCATTTTGCTTAGTTATTGAACCCACTGACTTCCTGAAATGCTTTCACAGGAAATCTGATTATTGAGAGTTGTATTACCCACTGATGTGGTTACCTGTTATGTTGTGTTTGTTGGTGCAGTTTTCAATGATAGAAATCAGTGTTGTGGTGTTACTTACTAAAAGTGGCTAATTTCTTCAGTTCCTCTCACATTAAGCTTTTTCATTAATGAGCGACTTTTTCCAGTTAGTTGTATATCATTAACACCACAGCCTTTCAGCCAAATGAACTGAAACAATATCCTGTTACATATGCTTTAGTGAAAAGTTATTCTTTTTAGTGCATCCATTCATGCATGTAAACAAACAATTTGTTAATCAAATAACCAATCACCAATTAATAGAAAAAACATAAATTTAAACATAAATAACATTTAACAAACATATACAGTATATATAAGTGCTGTCAAATGCTTAATCTCAATTAATTAACATTTAAATTACTTATATAAGCATATAATAAACTATATGTATATAAATAGATACAGGTAAACATTTTTAAAATGATATACTGTATATATATATATATATATATAATAAACAGAACACAAAAACTGTGTTTGTGTGTATTTATATATACACACAGTAAATATGCACTGTACAAAAACATACTGTATACTATATTAAGAAAAAAGTTTTTTTGGATGCCATTAATTGTAAATAACCAATTGATCAGTAGACAGTACTAATATGTATATAATTTTCCAATGGACATCTAAACAGTCGTTACCAGCATTCTTAAAAACATATACTTTTGTGTTTTACAGACTACAGGTTGAAAGAATTAAATGACAGCAATTTCATTTTAAGGTGAAATATCCCTTTAATGCTGCCATCACTTTTTATCCCTTTGTTTTGGTGCCTGATAAAGCTACTATGACTGTATGTAAGACTGTATGTAGGACTGGATACTCTTTAAATGAGCAATTACTAATGTTGGCTTCAGAATATTGTAAATCACATTGAAGGTTTTAAGACAGCACACATACTGTACACAGAGACACATGTACGGACACAAATACTGGCGTGTAACTGATCCTTCTGAAAAGCCATTCCAATTAAACCCTCTTCAGAGGCTATGATTAAATCGCCTTCAAATCATTTCTCATTGTCTCATCTCTCTTTACAAAACGTTGTTTATTTTCTGAAAGCCTTTGGGTCATGAGCTTTAGCATAAACACAACTTGTGTTTCTTTAAATAATCAACCCATAATAAATGCACACATAAAAATATTTAAATAAATGAGTGACTCTTTAGATTTGCATTGATTTGCTTGATGGTGTTTTATATTTGTTTAGCATATTTCCATTAAAACAAGTGGCATGAAAATTAAACCTAATTCCTCCTCTGGGGACGGCAAAGTCAGAAGCCCATCCCTGCACAGAATTACTGATGCTCGTATTATCTGTCCAAGGACATGTGGAGCCGCAGAGGTTAACCTTGAATTGGTGGCACATCTGGTGGCTGAACATGTTGCAAGAAATGACTTTTCATAGTCAGAAACTGTAAAAGACCGTATTAATGGCAGGAGCAGCCAATTAACAATGCCTACATGCAGTTTTTGCTCAAGAAGAAAAGCTTGTTTTCCAGGCTGGTGGACAAAGTTGACTGAATTCTTTCATCTTGTCTGTTTTTCCTGAGTGACAGACACAGTAGAAAAAACACAGATATTTTCCTTTGGTGTGTGTTTGTTGTTTGGGTAAATATGTGCAGAATAAAAAAAAATGTCAGGGTGATAGTTTGACCAGAGAGCAATTCCTCAGCATCTTATTAAGGAATGTTTAACAAATGAAAGAAATAGATCACCCAAAACATTTATCCCCAGAAAAAGTAATATATTAGATAGAGGACTTATTTTAATCGTAAACAATTGTTTTAACTTAAAAACAGATTACTTGTGGATTATTGTCATGTTTTTACCAGCCCCCTTGGACTCTGACGGCACCCATTCCCTGCAAGAGGGTGCACTGATGAGCAAGAAACAAACTCTTCTACACTTTGGATAAGTTCAGAAAGTAAAATTTTGGGTGATCTATTCCTTTAACAGTGTTATTAAATTATTATAATTTTCTTAATTACTCTTAAGTAAACATTAGATGTTGCAGATATTAGTGCATAAACAATTAAATATAAAATCTTGGCCAGTACCTATAACAATAATGGCAATAAAACTCAAATATTAGCTGATAACTGATATATTGTGCATCCCTATTTAAAGTGCCAAAATACTGCATACAGCATGTGCACTACATTACAAATCATCTGTAATCAAACAACAGCTTTGCACTTAGTCACATATCAACCATCACAGCAAACTTTGTCATCTAAAACTACTTTAGCTTTGGTAAGTGAACAATTCCTTTAATTTGTAATTAAAATGAACCCTATTTGTTGTGTTGCATACTTAAGAACAAATACTTGAAAATATATTCAACTTGCAAATTAAGAAGCAAATGAGCTCTGGAACTAATCAATAAATCTAAATCAGCAATTAGTGAAACTCATTAAAGCAGCTTTATTTACAGCCAATGTGCTGACTATTGAAACGCACCGGCCATGAAGATCTAATATGTGTAACGACAAAATTACACCTTCAATAATGGGAAAAAGGCTCAAAATTTCATGCTCCAGCTGCACTTTTATCTGGTAGAAAATAAAGAGTATTTGGGCTCTGTATTGAACCGAGGGGTTGGACTGTGCGGTCGTGCTCCAGTGCGTTTGGCTGATAAGAGCAGGTTCAGACCCACAGAACATCGGACCCGCCTGTGGATTGATCGAACTGGAGACGCTGTGATGATCTACAGCCTCATTAGTCTTTGGAGGGATTCTGGCTTCTAGTCACACACACACACAAACAGTGTCACAGATACAAGGCTGCCACACATAATGTCTCTCTGTTTCACACACACACACAGTATCACACAAAGCTGTCAGACAAGGTGATGATATCTGTTCCCTGTCTGTTTAAATCCATATTTGTGTTTGCTTCTCTCTAGCTGTTTAAGGCAAAATTAAGAAAAACTGTCATTTAGAGGAATGTTTAGTTGCCTGTCTGTCTGTCACTACGAGTTATGTCATAACAACAGACTGGGGTCTTGTTCGGGGACCTGATTCGCTCTGATTAAGAGAAAAACACCAATGAAAATGTCTATTGGAATTTGCATCCTAAGCCACTCCCCGTCATACGGGTATAAAAAGATGACAGGTGCAACCACTTAGGCAAAGGGGTAGAAAATAGAATTGGGATTGGGCCTAAAAACATTTTTAAACGAGTAGTATTTCTGTTTTGTTTTTCAGTGAAATATTCTCAAAAGAAGATGCATGTACTTGAGAGGCAAAATTATATAAGCCATAAGACAAATAATTTTATGCTTAAAATAACAAATATCTGGCAATGGGAAGAAAAAGAAAACTTGTTATTTTTCTTGTTTTAAGTATGAACTTATTTAATCATTTAATTAGATCCTTTATTTATTTAAAAACAACACTTGTATATGTAAGTAAATATATTTGGCGAATATTTTATATATATATATTTTAGATATTTGTACTGTAAAACATTCATTTTTGCAGTGAAGAAGAGATCTAAAAAAAAATAAAGTGCAAATCCGTTTATCATAAACAAATACAGTATGAACTGCATAAAAATGCAAATGTTTTGCAATTAATATTCTAAACTAAGATTACTATTATGGTTTCCATAACTAACTAATCATGAACATCTTGTCTTTTTGCAGTGGTTGAGCATTGTAACCAATCACAGAAAGTCTTTAGGCCAATAATTTACAAAAAAAAACGTCCTAACAAGTGAGTTTCAAGCAGTCTGAACCACAACAGATGCTTGTTTTATGCATCACTTATGTTTGTGGTTGAAACTGAGTGCTGAAGAAACATCACCAAGCACTAAAAACAAGAGGAATAAAAGAAAAAAATTGAGTTTTTTGTTAGATATGCCACTCACATGCAAAATATAACACTGTGCATGAGTGAAACTACAAACTACAACACTCCCGTTATAATCAACAAAGCATAGAGATCGTAAATAAGACTTATTGTGCAGTGAGTTTTGTTGAATATAATGCCAATGCAGAACTCTGCTTGGACAGACAGTGAGCTCCTGCTGAGAACAACAAGCATCGGTGTGAACTTCAGTGACTGACAGCTTCAGTTGTTATAATGGGAACATTTTAGTATTGTGCCATCGCTCACTTTCTGTGTATAATTTATTCAAGATCTGAATAACAGTTTTTCAAGCTGCAAAGCACAACTGCTGTCTTTTTCACCCAAGTCAAAGCGCTTCCACACGAGAGATGTTTTTAATCGCTGCACGAGTCTGAAGCCTATTTTCACTCACTTTTGGCTGAGAGTAATCCGCTGTCAATAACTGCTGATAATTAGGGAATTAAAACTCTTTGGCCTATAAAAATGTGTCATATTATGGAAGCTCATATAAAAAGAAAGAGTGTATTACTTGACCCGACTGATAAAGCATTTTATAAATCCCATGTACAAGTGTCCAGCACATGCCTTTGGACATCGTGTTTCTCTCCTCGTACTCCAAACCTACTCAAATCACTGTGTTATTCTCCACCTGACCCCGTCGCCCGCTTTCAGCTGGACACAGTAAAGATGTGTGGGAGGCATTTGAAGCATTTCACTGCTCAAGTGTAAAGAGGGGCAAAAGGGCAATCTCTCAAAGGTGAGATGAACTGAAGCCAGAGAAAGCTCCCCACTTTACCAGCTCACCTCTGGACCTCCATCTGGAGTCCCCTCACTCTCTCACTGCTGATCGGGATAATCTGGTGTTTAACAGAGACTTAGATTTCATTGTGCTCGTCACACATCGCAATATGACCTGTTCACACATCATAACTGTATTGATAAAGTTGTAATATTTGTATTTGCTGATAAATAAAACTGACAGCCAATCAGAATCCAAACAATCTTCGGCCTTTGACACAATGATGCAAAACATAGAAGGTCAGAGGTCGCAGAGAAACATGTTTATACGTAAATAAGTGTATTATTTATTAACTAAACCAAATCCAAACAACAAATTCAAATTCAATGCTCTTTAATGTGGTGTGATAGATCGCTGTACCGTTTTTACCTAAATTTAAACGGCTACAAGTTATTTTACTAGTTACACTGTAGCAAATAAAATTGTGATTAAACATGAGAAGGTAGAACTTACTGACACATACATGTAATTATCTACATCTGTATTATACAGAGGCTCTGTCCTAAATAGACCCCTTTTCACAGTGCAATATATAAACAGAGCGGTGTCCAAAACCATAGTGTTCATTATTAAGTGCAATCATTCAATCCCATGCTGCACCTCAATAACTAGTGTACACACTCAACACACTAAAATGCATTGTATTTTATTTTAACATGGTAATGTCTTAATTATTTATTAGCATTTTAGATAATTTCCTCTAATTATTGTATTAGAGGCTAGAGCTGAATAGCAAAACCATGTTAATGTGTGGTAACTTAAATTCAACTATTATGATTTTTATTTGCAGTAAACACATTTAATTTTGATAATTAAAGCATATTTAACCGAGGGCAGAAACTTCATTTTCTTATAATATGCATTTTTTACCTTATTTGTTCAACGACTCCCAATCGATTCGTTCAACAATTCATTTTTCCAAACTCTTCCAGTGACTGGTCGATTTCATTTTAAGCAGTGTTTGTGAGCTTGTAACGCTCCAAAGTTCCACCTAGTGGCAAATAATGAATAAGCATTTTCATTCAGACCAATGCGAAAAGACCAACGAGCAGGCAGCTTTATGCACAGTGCACTTTCAGATTTACTGTGCAGGATGTTTTCATTCACTAAGAGCTCATTTTCAACAGGTCCATAGTAGAGGCATTTTAATGGTGACCTACTGTACCAAGAGACTGCAGATGAAAATTAGCCCTTGGCTAAATCTGGCTTAATGCATTAAATGGAAACATTTACGTTCATTACTGTACAGTACATGGCGCCTTCCAATTAAATATAATAATAAATAAAAAACATTCCCTTTTCATTCAGTCCATAAAACATTTCAGAATGAGGCTTTTGAGTTTTATGGATTAGCTTTGGTTATTTAACAAAAAATAAGGAAATAATGAATGACTTTTCATTTGCGGTTTAAGTATTTACAGTGCTATAGTAACTTTTTTTTAAAATTTATAACATCCTTGGCGAATATGAGTTCTTTTTTGAAGAACCTCTGAAAGGTAAAACTTGTGAGCACTACCAATTATACATAGCTGGTTGCGAGATATTTTACATGTTTCACTTAATTGGTTATTTTCATCAACATCAAGCCAGAATGCGGATGTGTAATTAGTTCTCTATAAAAAGGGTCGTTGCTACAGTGCATCAATTAACCTTCCCTATCATCTCACAGAATAGATAACATTTCTCACATTCACTCCTACTGAATAGGCCGCAGCGCACAATTAATCTGTGCTCGCTGCATTCGTTAGCACCGAAATCCGCCATTGTGCACATCTGCCAGACACGTTTGATGTCATATCAAGTCTGTCAGAGATTCTGCGGATCATCCACACGGTCGCCAGCTGCCCTGCGGCGTGTGTCCTTCTGTGAAGTCCAACCAGAAGGAAGAGAAGCGAGCGGTGGCTTTACATGGAGAATCCATACAGCACAGAGCTCAAGCTGCTAGGACGAGATAGACAGACTGAGAGAGAGATAGAGAGAGCGAGCAAGCAATCTGATGCTGTGGAGAGAGACCAGCTTTTGCACTGCATGTCCAATTGCAGCTGAGTGCTGTCAACTCCACTATTCAGCGCGAGCGGCAGCCATTCTCTCCCAAACACACATTACTGTCTCAACTCACATCAAAGAACAGAGCCCAACGGGAGGAAAATGTGTGACGACAGATGACAACTTTACAATACACTCTGCCATTAGCATGGCCTCCTCAGGCCAGCCTCTATGCAATTGTGCATTTGCATTGAAAAGCGCAGCGTTTGTAAGGCTGTCATAAACTACGCACTGGAAAAAATGTTCTTTTTCACCCTGCTCCCTGGAAAATAAATAGAGCAGGTTTTGTGTACATACATTACACAGTATAAAAGACCTGCAGAGCTTTGCTTCCATGCAAAATCGAAACCATCAAATCTAGCGACAAGCTAAAAACAAGCAGGACAAAATGACTCAATATGGAGTCAACAATTTTAGAGATATATTTTTCTGTTTCTATTTTATTTCTAGTTTATTTATAGTAATATATATATACACACCTTATACATACACATGTTCTTTTGATTTATCTATTAGTTTATATAATTTTTTTTAATTTGCGATAATCATATAACATGTTTTAAAGCAACAGATCTGGAGTCTGTTCCAGGAACTGATACATGCTGTCGTATACACCGTCAAGCACATCCGAAACATGCTCAACGGGTGACATGTCCGGTGAGTATACTGGCCATGCAAGAACTGGTAGATTTTCAGCTTCCAAGAACTGTGTACAGATTCTTGCAACATGGGTCCGTGCATTATCTTGCTGAAACATGGCACAACAAAGGGTCTCAGGATCTC
>JAUCMT010000002.1:10920951-10949304 GCA_032357475.1 Enteromius thamalakanensis | reverse complement strand
AATAAAAATGTTTAAATGTAAAATATATTTCTTCTGGTCCTTATTTTAAATGGGTCATAAAAAAATCAATAATTATCAATATCGACCAATATGAAACACTGATATCATGATACAGTTTTCAGCCATATCACCCATTTTCTATATAACCTATGTATGGATAGATATATTTATAATTATATTTACAAATATATATAGAAGGCATCACACACACACACACACACATATATATGTATAGCAATATTTAAAAATTAGAACAAAATTTTAAATCTATACTCTAATAAGGTAATACTACAGTTATAATTCATATGAAAAATCTAAAGAAACAGACAGATATTACAATTTACATTTCAATTTACGGTTGCACATTTATTCAGGTTGCACCCTTATTTAAACTTCACTACTGCTTTTGTTTTTAAACAAATGACAGACAAACAGCATGTTTACGCTTCTCTTGTCATTAATCACACTCTTAAAACCATATATCACCTGCAGCGCACTTTGAAAACCCTGTCTTCTCTCTCATACTAATGCATCAGTCTGGTTTAAGAGCTGCTGCTTGATTTGCCTTACACACCTTCCAGGCTGTTACAGCCAATTTAAACGGTGGTTTAAAAGCAGTCCGCAGAGAATGGATTGGCTGAGCGGGGTTATGGCGACAGCCGTCCGGCTGTTTAAAGGCCTATTTGGATCCAATCTATGAGATCCTCTCCTGAGATTTATGTCCTGCTACTGGCTTATGGTAAACAGCGTTGAGTAATAGTATCAATAGCATTTGGATCTGCCTGCAAGGTAGCGTCTGGAAATTTCAAGAAACCTGTGATTGTGTTTGAAGTCCTACTTAATTGCTAAGCAGCTATCCCAGGAAGCAAATGTGATTACTCAAATTCTGTTTTACGCCCTTCTGATTTAGAATTCCACGGTACAGTGTCATACCTACTCCACATGTCGCTGCACATGTTTGCAGTGTGCTTTCATCCACACGATGCAGTCACTGGGATCTCTTCTCTTTCCCCATATGTGCTTGGTTCTGCCATGGCCTGGCATTGAGGGCCACCCACACTACAGATGCTCAACCCTTGTGGCAGCCTTCAGGCTGAGAAAAAAAGCCTTGATATGCTTTGATTTGAGGTCTGCTGCATGCCCCTTTCAGTGTCAGCATGAGGGAAAAAATTCACATTATTCCAAAAACTTTTTCTATTGTATGCTGGCAACGTAATCTCATAAAATTTCACATGCATTTTACGTACAATTTACTTACATTTTAACAGGCACTAAAATGTACAATACTGGCATATTTTCAGTGTCTAAACATACAAATATCTATGTATTTTCAACTTATTAGCATAGAAAACTGACATATTGACTACACTTAAAAATGGATATTGAAATCGCAGCATTAATTTTATTATTTTTGAGGTTTTGATTTAGTTGTCATATCAATGACCTTGTTTGCAACTAAATTATTACACTGTTTAATGTTAATATGAAAGGATAACGTTTAATTTTGTTCTGTGTGATTTCTGCTGCCGGCTCTAGTCCAAAAATAGGCCTTTATAATATTAAACAAGACCCTTAAAATAAATAACATTTCTGCAATAGTTACTTGTCATTTAAAGTCTACGTGCCATGAGCCACAAAAGGTTTTCTCTTGCATGCTGTGACTACACAAAAAAATGCAACAATTACAAAATGAAACCCTTTTATTTTTGCACTGTAATCCTATTTTTTCACATCCATGTGAGGAACACACTCAAATCCAAGTCTTTATTCAGCGATCTTCATTCCTATCTGGAGCAGCGAGAGAAGATGTGACCATAAACAGCAAAGCCCACGCCGGACTGTCAAATCTTAAATATGAAACATTGCTTAGGTAGATGATGCTAATAAAAATGTTCTCTTTCCTTAGACCTTCAATCCCACTTTATTGAAACTTTTAACCATAAATTCTGACCAAAGCATTATTTTTACCATAAGAAAAGAAACTATTTCATACAGCATCGATTTTACATCCTATTTTCAGTCCAGTCATAAAAAAGGTTTACAACCCCGCCTGCACTAATATTTAGCACCCTCTTTCAGGAGCTGGAATCCCTTTGCCAACTTCTCTACCATCAAACCTCATTACGGTGCAGAATAAGCTCATATGTACATGAAGAAACTCAATATCAGACTCCTGGCAATAAAAAAGTGATATATTTCCAAGGAGATGAGATCATCAAACGCCTTCCAAAACTGTATGTATAATTAGGAGAGAGTCATTAATCAAGGTACGCAGAGCTGCTCTCTGTAATGAGATTCAGAAAGTGAAATTTATTAAGCCAGGCTTGTATTCACCTTGCTGTTTATCAGGTTCAAATCACCATTTTGTTCAAAGATTCAGCGCCAAAGGCATTAGCCATGGGAGAACGGCTTCCAAATGCATTAAGAGCAAAAGTGTTTAAAAATTAGCCCTCCCTCGCGAGTGTGTTGTGAAGTATCCCACTGCCTCCTACACACTCCAGAGAACCGGGGGGAAAACTGAGTTGATTTTTTATTTTTTTGTTGTTGTGCCGCATTGTCATCATTATGAGGTGCCTGGCATGACAGTAAACCCGTTTTATGGAAGCATCAAATGACTTCTCCTGACTGTATACTCCCAGAATGCATTGTAATTATGAGCATAAAATCAACTGATGTGCATGGTGGTGCATCAATGCTGTGATTTACTGTGGCTCAATTTTTACATCATCATCACCCTGTGATGAATTGCCAGTCTGAACTCTGAACACATGCAACTATTTCATGCTTGGCGATGTAAAAAAAAAAACAAAACAAAAAAACACAAAGCATCAAATTTGATGGTACTTTTCACTATGAAGATGAGCAATGACACTTGAAGCAGTGTCTTTAATTGTAACCAATGCATTATTTTATTTTATTAGTTGTTTGCTTCAATTAATTAATTAATTAATTAATGTTATCTGTGCATACATTTGTTTGTTTAATTAAGTTTTATTATTTAATTAATTTTTATTATTATTTATTAAAATGTATATATTTGTTAGTTTATTTTATTTTGTTTGTTTTATTATTTAATTGTGTTTTATATTTTATTTATCTGTTTATTTTTGTTTTGTTTTATCATTTATTTTATTTTATTTCTAATTTAAATACAGTCAAATTTTAAACATTGTAAAAACATTAAAAAAGTAAATGTAGTACACTTCTAAACTTTTTTTTATGCATTATATAAAAAAAATTCTTTAATGTGCATTCTTTGATGACACAGCTAAAATTTCAGCAGTGTTGTCTCGGGTTACTTGACTGTAACCCTGTTCCCCGAAAAAGCGGGAACGAAATGATGTGTGAAACCCTAATGAGAACACTCTTTGTTCGACCAGTTGTTGAAGCATGTGTGACAAATACATCAAAGTTTGGCTTATATAGGGATGCTGACTCAAGGACCTGTGCGCACGGAGTAGTATGGACATCCAGACTATAAAATCTGACAAATGTGTGCAGAGAAGACCAACCTGTAGCATCACACACTTGCTGCAAGGGGGACCTCTTGCCAAAGCCATTTACGATGCAAGCCTCCTAGTTTAATGGGCCCTAACCCCTAGAGGTGAAAAGTGACCACATGCCTCATAGGCTAGGGCAATAGCATCCCTGTTGCGGCCCCCATACCATATGAAAAGCTGCTCCGACTTACGCCACTGGCTAGTGCGGTGGACGTAAACCTGCAGAGCACGCACTGGACAAAGTAAGTGAAGTCGTTCCTGCTCTGGAGCAGTAAATGGCTAAGGACGGAAAGCTTCGAGAATAACTCAATGCATGGTCGAGAATGGAACCTTAGGAAGATAATTCGGGTGAAGATGCAGAATAGCTAGGCAGGATAGTGAAACTGACAGAGCCTGAAAATCCCCAATTCTCTTCAGAGAAGTAATGGCCATTAGAAAAACCATCATAAGAGTCAGAAACCTAAAAGGTGATGACTCTAGTGGTTCGAAAGGGGTATCAACCAGGCCCTCGAGCACATTGGCCAAGTCCCATGAAGGAACTGTCGCCCTGGTGGGTGGCCTCAACCGTTTTGCTCCACGAATAAAGCGGGCAACTAAGGGGTGATTTCCCACAGAAACCCATCAGTTAGAACATGGCAAGCCGAAATGGCGGCCACATACGTTTTAAGAGTGCTAGGACATAAGCCTGAGGACAGTTTCTCCTGCAGGAACTCCAGCATTGAAACGATTTGGCAGTGGACTGGGTCTACATGGTTTGCCATACACCACCTTTGAAAACCATTCCATCTGAGGGTATAAGTTCTTCTAGTGGATCTAGACAACATGGATCTAGAGTGGGACCCAAAGTCAGAAACGGGGGGCAGAAATAAAAAATAAGGGGTATGAAGCCCCTGGCTCATAACCCTTATTTGCCTCTGGGGATTGCCCGTTGGATGAAATCCCCTGGCTCTCAGCCACAACTGAAATGGCCTCATGTGCAGAAGACTCAAGAGTATCACTCTGGATGCAGCTGTTATGAGACCTAGGATTCTCTGAACGTAACGAACAGTCACTTTCTGGCCTAGCTTGGTGTTCTTTAGGGTATTTAGAATGTGCGGTGTGAAAGGGCTAGGCCAAAGGGAAGGACCCGATACTGGTAAGCTTCACCCCCGAAAGCGAACCTCAGGAACTTCCTGTGTTGTGGCAATATTTCTATATGAAAATATGCATCCTTTAGATTTATTGTCACAAACCAATTCTCTGTTTGGATCTGAGAAACAATCATCTTGACTCTCCACATTTTGAATTTGTATTTTCAGAGAATGCGGTTCAACCCGCAAAGATCTAGAATTAGACGCAACCCCCTGTCTTTCTTGGGAACCAAGAGGAACACAAGCCTCATGACTTCTTTTTAGAGGAGATAATGCTCCTCAGTTCAATCTTTACGAGGGGGTACCCGTCTCGCTACACTCTGCTTCTGGGCTTCACGCCTTAGCTGAACTGGACCTGATTGGGACTGGGTGGCCGACGGCCTCAATTCTTGAGCCCGGCAGGGAAGGAACCTCACAAACAACTCCTCATAGCGTTTTGCCTCCCGAAAACCTAGTGGCCTAGTTAACGGTATAAATTTAACAGTAATAATTTAATACCGTCGCCAAATAGGTCAGAAGGCGATATGGGGGCATCAAGTAAGAAAGATCAGTCTCTTTGATGCGTTGAGATTGATGGAGGTCACCGAAGAAGGGGAGAGAGCTCATCGAGTTTAGAGCGCTTGGGGGTCTCTTGCTCTTGCGGCCAGGCAAGGTGTAGACGTTCGACCGCTCTAGTAACCATCATATCCTCCCCCCATAACCTTCATATGCTCGCTCATCATGAGAAGAGCGCTCTGAAGTGGCACTTTCCTTCTCAGCAGAAGCAAGCGACGAGGTCTCTTTGGCGCAATCAGAAGAGGCACCGCAGCATGCATCAGATGCGTACGCAAAAGCATCACACTCTGGCGAGAGAAGGGGGGATTCCCTCTCGCGCCCCTCTGCCAGATCAACACGAAATCCCCATGAAGGAAGCATGGCTGGTGGTCTCCCTTTAAAAAATGTAAGCCATGCTCGAAGCTCTTTGATCGACAGGAGATAGCAGTGCTCACAATCTCCCTCTAGACCGAGGATAGCGTGTTCCTCTCCCAAGCACTCAAACATCGGCAAGAAGTCTCTCACATGGAGGCACACATTTCCTCTTTGATGAAGCCACAGTAAGTTATTTTCTTTACTTTCACTTTCTGCTTATTTCTTTGTTTCTAGATTTTTTCCACACAAACAGACTTGCACACACGCACCCAATGCAGTCTTTGAAGACAAAAGAACTGAGGATGTATCCGGTTCATGCCTATTTATAACCTGCAGGTGCACACAATCAATTGTGTCGTCACCTAGCCGAGGTTATATAAGCCAAACTTTGGCGTGTTTGACACACATGCTTCAACAACCGGTCGAACAAAGAGTGTTCTCATTAGTGTTTCACAGAGCATTGAGTGTAGCTTTTGAAAGGGAACAAATATGCTCAGAAATATGCTGACTTAATATTTTAGTGAAAATCATAAAACTGTGTTTGTATATGTATTGATTATAAAAACATTTTCTATTCGTGTTTATCAGTGGCATGCAATACACAGATACTACGATAAAAACTAGGGCCGGGACTTTACACTTTAATTTAGATTAATTACACTAAAGTAACGGGTTAAATTTTTTGCAAATCGCAGAATGTTTCTCACTGGATGAGTTTCGGCGGACGAGCTCGTCAGTGAATAACGGCTGTGTGTAGTATTTACGGCTCAATGTGAAATCACGCATGGCACAATATTGGTCTGTTGGACTTGGTTGAACAAAAATAAACAATATTTTGTTGCTTAAGCTTATGTACTCAGTCATTATTCAATGGTATACTAAAAATCCATATGAAAAAAACCTACTTCTCACTCTTCTCGGGTCAAATATTTATATGCGATTAAAATGCGATTAATTTCGATTAATTAATTACAAAGCCTTCAATTAATTAGATAATTTTTTTTAATCGACTCCCGTCCCTTATAAAAACACATCCTAACTAATCCTTAATATCCCATTAAAGTTCAATATCATTGTGTTGCATTACCTTTCCACAAAACCAGCACAAAGATACTTAAGGCTTACAAAGGAGTCTCATAAAGAGCTTGAGTAAGTAAATTAATTCACCCAATCAATCAAATTAAAGTGCAAGGTAGACAAAGATTTAGCTGAAACTCATCAAACGACACAACTTGTGGCACCTCATTAGTAATCAACGTCGCCTGTGGTCAGAAATTAAGGACCGAGGGCTGCAGTTGAAAATCGATTGGCAAGTCCTTACCCACCATTGTTGCTGTTGATAGGAAGGAGGGGGTCTGGCTCATCCACTATTGAAAACACGCTCCGATTCATTGTTTAGCATCACTCTCTTTTTAATTAAGTGCCATTGATCTGTTCAGAGCACTACTTCTTTATGCATTTCCTCCGCTTCTAATTTCACAGAGCGTCTGTGAAGTATGGATGGTGAGGACGAACTCGTTTGGATTAACTGCACCTTAAAGCCGCCTTGCGAGAGGAAGGTGCGGCGTGATTTATTTTGTTTTCAGCATATTTCTCGGGTCCGTGCAGAGTTAATATAAACGCCAGCGACTCTAAATCTGTTTCATTTGGCTGGGCCGCCACCCGTTCAGTGCCCTTGCAGACAGGAGGGAAGGTCTGTTGTCGAGGTGCTGCTTCCAACAGAAGGTTAAGAAACTGTGTAACATTTATCAATGGCTAAATCTACAGAACGGAAAGAAAAAAAAGAACTCCACTTAATGTGAAATGCATCAAGCCTGCCGGGCTGAGAGGCTGTAATTCACATGGGGATGTGACCACAGCGTTGAAGGAAATCAGTCTCTGAACAAATGTGAGCGATTCACTTGTCATAACGTGGTTTGCTTTTCTTGTCTGTTCCTGAAGTAATGAAGGCCTGACTCAAGTTATCTTTACAGAGTGAATTTCACCCCCGAATCAAAAGTAAATGAGGATGTGCAGTCAGACAGAGGCTTTTTTTTTCTTTACAGAGTTTATATTGCACACACTCTTAGAAAAAAGGTACAACTGGGGCTGAACCTTTTCATAAGTTACTTTTGAACTATTTAGGTACTAATGCCAACCTGGTATCATACAAATATATACTTAAGTGCCCTTTTTGTGCAACACTGTTTTTATGTACCTCACTGCACATTTTGCCTCAGTTTCAAAGAGAAATGTCCACTGAGTGGTGCTAAAACACAGGTTCAATATATGAACCCTAGCACACTTTATCACCTTGACATGGGTAAGCATTGCTGTGCTTTTATTAGGTTGCTTCAGTTACATATCACTACATTTCAGAATTGAAATATCCGGGGACTGTTGCTAAAAGATAATGCTCTATCATGTTGGAAATATGCCCTACACCAAATCCAACCCTAAACCTACACGATAGTGTTAAACAATGCAAAACTAATGCCAAAAGACATTTGTGTATGCAACCATGTCGTTTCAACTTCAGGTTATGCAGATTTGTTGAATCAAGCTTTGTTGAACCAAGTAAATTTACCGTCTTTAAAAACCCATAGCTATAAAGCTGCATATGTGTGATGCTAACATTCAAAAGCATCGGCTTTCAATTACCCCGGCATATTAATACTGTTTTAAAATCATAAAATTATATTCAGCATGTCCAGTACTTCTAGGAGAGTTTTACCGCCCATAGAGTTAATTTCTTTTAGAAACTGCACTTATGTACTTATAGGTACGTATTTTGTGTCTCACTTTAAAGTGCACCCAGGTATGTTTATGCCATGGTTTCTACCAGGTAGACTAATGCATACAATTTAAGTAATAATAGGGATTTTTGTTAAAAGATTGAAAGGAGCATAAAATTCTTACTAAATCTCCCATGACAACTTGCAATGTTATCATCCAGGCGGAGACAACAGGTAAATTTAAAATATTTTTACAGCTTTTGTACCTTTTTTCTGAAAATGCATTGTACATTAACTGGCACTGTATTATGTGTAACCTTAATACATACATACTGTATATAAACAAATATTATATACAAGTAAGCATAGCGTATTTTTTACGGCACCCATGTTAACGTATGAGAGTTTTCACACAGCACACATAGCAGGAGCAGAGCAGAAGCATATAGAAAAATATAGACAGTCACATAAAGTATGCTGGCAATGACATAAATCAAAGCACATGGCACACAGTGTTCGGAGAAGAACACTGGGAAATACGACAGGAATAAGATGCTTGTATATAGCCTACTCCAATAAAAGCAGCGGTTCAAGCAGCGTGTGACAAACGCTGCCAGTATGAAAAGCACAATTTGTGCGTGCTGCCCCTGCTCTGCATACGCTGCTTTCAACTATTATTATATATATTTGTGGTAAACCCATGTTTAATTTAGCTTTACGTTTAGTCATTATTTAGGTAGCACACATATTCAGAATGCCTTTGACAGAATTCAAATTTTGAGCCATTTTATTCTAGATTAATAGATTAAGGAAACACCATTTGTTGATACTATTTCTCAAGTGTTAAATAAATAAATAATAGTTTATCTTCAAATTCTACACTGATACTTTAAAATAATGTACAAAATTGTATAAAGACAGTTATTGTGATTGCGAAACATTGCCACTTGCTTGAGTTGTTTACTAAGCATTCCTTTCAATTTGTCTTATAAAGATAAAAAAAATAAAAACAAAATAAAATAAAATAATAATAATAATAAAATGGGATTCAACTGCAACATTTTTGAATATATAATTATTTGAAAAAGATTTTATAAGATGTATTATAGAAGAATCTCGTGTGGGCTGACATGTGGGTGATAGCATGCAAGATGAAATATTTTCAAATAATTTGTTCGCCTGATTGATGAAACAATCCATGTTTATTTTCAGCTGTGTATAGAAGACAAGCGGTCACTTATAAAGCAATTGGGTAAGTGAGTTCGCAATTAGAGTGTATGGGCATACAATAATAAAGGCTCTTTGAGCATGCACGTGTATAGATCTCATAAATATTCATAGCGATGTTTATGGAACACAACAGAACAAAAGTCTGCCTTACAACAAGACATAACAGTGGGATGAATATTAACATGTTGGGTTGCAAACTGTCGCCTCGATTTTAACAGCCAGCCAACCGTTTGAACGGATTATGTACCTACAGCACAAAGACTGCTCAGTGAAAATATTGACGTGTACCATCCCACTCAATCAGATGATGTGTAGAACACAGCGATCTAGGAATATTTACTGGATTTGCCAAGCCAAAGGTTACAAACAATGCAGCTACAGTACACACGCAGGTGCTTTGTTTGCACACAGGCCTATTGTTGGGAAATGAGAGACGTAAAGACTTTGATTTCATTCTGAGCAACTGCATCTTAGCCTCTGGCATCCCAGATGCCTAAAGCTCTTCTCTAAGTTTAGAAAGTTCTAGAAAAGTCCTGAAGACCTTTCACAGCCAACAGCAAATAAGCAGTAAATGAAAATACAAGTGCAAGCACAATCTCCATCAGAATGCTCAACCTGTGCCAACCTCCTGCTGGCTGGTATTGACGAGACAATTGGAAAAGGAAAGTGCCGTCAACAAAACTGCAAGAGTGGCATTTCAACTGGAGCAGAACAAGAAGATTTTAGATTTTTTTTTTGCTACACCCTATGATTAAACCCTTTGGTGTTTTTTGAATATCTGTGCAATACAGCTGTGACATTTACATCAATACAGTGTATCAGATGATTCAAAAAGAATATTTTACAGTATGTTCACCTTTCCATTTTCTTTAACATAGCAATATCACACATTCGTATTGGGTTGAGAGTTGAGACCAGAGTCATTGTATTGCTATTGTAGTTAACTAAAATCATACAAAATAATAAAAATAACAGTTACCTGAAATTAAATTATAACACACACGCACTTTCAACTAGTTTCCTAAAAATAACATAAAAAACCAAACTAAAATAACAATTAAAAGATATATTAAAAAATTATAAAAACTACCAAAAATGACCAGAAAGTGGAACGTATAAACACAGAAACATAGAAAATATATAAAAATAATAATTAATTAATTAAAAAATAAAAAAAATAAAATAAAATAAATAAATAATTTAAATTTAAAAATAGTAAATTCAAAAAAGCAATAAAATCTAAAATGTTATGTATTAATAAATGTTATGTATGTATTATGTATAATATATGGTATGGGTCACAGACAAAAAAGTTTACCATAAAAACAATAAGTGTAATAATCTTTTAAAAATTTAAGTTTATAGCAATTAACTGCAATTTTGCAAGTCAAGTCAAGCTACAGACACCAATACAAAATTACACACCAAATTTGGACATTTTATTCTCCAAAAACGTACTTAAAACTAAAAAGTAGATGCACACGTCTTAACATCTTTGCCCCATTTATACACAACAATAAAAATAAAAAGATGCACAAATTTATTTTGTTCCAGCAGCTGTGCTTCTTTTCTTCCTTACAGAGTTCTGGTGTGGCATAATCTATTTCAGGTAACTCTGTTCTTAATCACTACAAACAACAAAACGACCTGTGATTAGTCACTTTACTTGTCAGTTAGAAAGTCTCTTCTTGTCTAAGTAGGCAGAAAAGGTAACTTTGAAAACTGTTTGCAGTTTAGCCAAAGGTCTGCCTATGAGAGACTACTTTAGCTTTAGCATATGCCCCCAAAAAAACTGAATAAGCTGGCGTGGCATGATTCAGTTCCCTTTACCTTACCTCACCACAATCATCAAATCCTAATACAGGTTTATAGTCTCAGATTTGTAGTGTGTGCTGAACTTGAGGAGATAAGAGAGCGACAGAGCCATTTAAAACGAATCAATGAGATGTTATCAGAGTTTTCGACGTTGATTTGAGTCTAGCATGTCAAACAGCAGAAGCCCATCTTGTTCAGCCCACTCTATTTGATAGGAAATTTGTTCAGTCCAATGCAAACACAATTATAATGGATAAACATACAATTATAATATCCAAACACATTATTTCATCAGTATGCTCACCCACATTTTCATAACTGTGTCGCTAGTTATGCAAAAAAAGGTAACGCTCTCCTTGTGATAGTTTTGCTTTTTTGAGGTTTTTCTTTTTTTCCCCCCCGTTCCTTCCTTCCTTCAAATCTGAGGCTGTGCAGAAATGCTGCAAACACTGATCAGGAGCTAATTAAAACCATTCATTAGAAAGCTAATTGAAGAAGTATTCATCTCAGTCTAACTAATGCAAAGAGAGAAATGAACATTTACAGCAGGGAAATAAATGACATTCAAACCTTTAGATAGATCTGCTTTTGCTAAGTAACAGAGCTGTGGCTTAGTGGTTAGCGCACATTACGCTGTGGTGCTCATCTGGGAAACATAAGTTTGAGTTCAGCTCATGCCATTTCCCAAACTCATTTAAAAACCCTCTTTTAGACAAACACAACAACCTCCGAGCACAAATGTAGTGTGCAGAAATGTAGTGTGGAGACTCGAGGCTGTTCTGTCTGAATAGGCAGTGGAGGATGCTTTACTTTACTAAAATAAGCTGCTTTCTGTGGATATGGTTTATGACATAATAAACTGATTGCCTTGACATGGTAATCTTCAGCATATTTACCATGACACATTCTTTTTCAAGAGGGCTATAGTATATTACGAGTAGTTAATTGTTAGGGTAGGGAAAACAGGATACTGGTCTATACAAGCATATGTATGATGAATAATGGTATGTTTTTCTAGCAGAAAGCATGCTGAGTTGTTTACCCACTCTTGGCGTTTCAAAAGCCTGATTGCATTATGTTACCTAGACGGCTCAGAGGAGAACAGACCTCGCTAATGACTTTCTCATTCACTCTGACCTTGAGGACTGCAGGTAATTAGACTTGAGGTGTTATTGTCTAATAGAAAGTTAAGGAGAGATTGAATACTGCAGATGCAAGAAAAGTCCACAAAATCCCGGCCTTCTCCCAGGGAGCATCAATCAGCAGTAACAGGAGGAGCCTTCATGAAAGACGCATCAAATCAAAAGGTTTTTTTCCGTTATAAACAGCTTGCCTTCTCAGCAGCATGGAGCTGTTATTTATTAATTTAATTCCCCATTTTACAGAGAAGTCACTTTATGCTATTGTCAAAGCAATTGACTGAGCATTATCATATATAAATAAACACCAGATAAAAGTCATAAATTAGTCTCTGGACACATCTCCTCTTAGTGACTCTTATTTCATATATACTGTATGTACAGAGCTTACAAAAAACGTAAACAAAGCACCTTAAAGAAGATTGAAATCAGAATGGTTAAGCTGTACTGTAGTTCATATAGCAGGATTAAGTGCATTAATATCCTCTACAGTAGCTCACTACCAGTATTTACAGCACTGTTCTCTAGTAGTATTGAGTAGTAGGTTACTTGGAAGTGACATGAAACATCAATCATAAAAACGCAATTTTTAGCAGAACACCACAGGACCATTATACAGTAGATCTAGTGAACAATTATGATATTTTTTGTTACATTACTGTAATATTTGACAGTCCACATTACTTAGCTAACTAAAATGTGATTCCTAAGGTTTGCAGCATTGCAAATATTTTCATTTATGAAACAAAAAATAGATTTACGAATTAGACATCCGTAATGTGCATAAAATATCAGCTAATTAATAGAAACGTGCTTTTTATAGAGCTGTTGCAAAAATGTAAATCCTGTCATCATATACTGTACTCATCCTTGTCATTACAAACCTTTATTTGATATTGAATTGAATTGAATCTAATTTACGTAACTAATGTTTTTTGGGGGTTTTTCTAGCATAGAACACAAAGGAATGTTGAAGAATGTTGGTAACTTAACATTTTTGGCTACCATTGAATGGTTAGGTTTGGAACATTAGTGTTATTAAATTATGCAAGATTTAATTTTTGGGTGGACTATGCATTTAAAATTTTAACTGTATATACTGTATATACACTGTACATATCATGTAAAATATAACATGGCTTGTAAAATGAACATAGCTAAAATGAGTTGCAGTAAAAACTGAAGAAGTGTGATTGCTGTTTGTTACTCCTCAACACTGGTGTGTTAGCAGCCTTTCTTAATTGGAGAAACTAATGACACTTGTTACAGTGCTGAATCACTGCAGGCTTTAGAGTGCTTGTTCTTAATCAGCTCTCTCATTATATTATCCTAATCATCTCTGCAGTTGCCGGACACTGATTATTTACGCCTTTAATTTTTCTCATGTCATGATAACGGCCGTCTCCATAGTGCTCATGTCCACTGCCGCCCATGAGATCTAATCAACGCAGACATGAATAGTGCATCACAACCTCAAAGGGGGTTGACTGGCGATTTGCTCTCAATTACACACTGAAAGACAGGTCTAAGGACACTGCCACAGCCTTCTATCAACAGCTTTCACACCCTAAATAAAACCTTTTATTGCCTGGCTGTCCCACTGATATATTCCTCACACAGACCTGCTGGTTTGCCAGATGCTTGGGCCAGGATTCTCCATCAGGGAGACTATTATCACCGGTCATAAATCACAAGAGATCAACACATTTGGATTATCATGAATGCCAAAAGGAGCTATTAATTAACCAGTTAATTATACTCATTCCTGTGATTTGAGTTCTCGCTATGATGCTCACAGCAAATCCAGATAACGTCCACCACATGAAATGATACCATGAACTTCAGATTTTTTCTAAAATCTAATCTACAAAACACAGTAATCGTCATTATTTCCACTAAATATCTAATCGTGAGACTTACAAGGTCGCAAAAGTTCTGTATGTGTGTAAAATTGCTCCAAAAACTTATAGCACTCTTCATTATTATATTATTATTATATAAAAAGAACACATTGACCTTTGACTTAATGTTGGGGCATGTAGACATGATTAATTTGAACATTTTGACCTTGAGAAGATTATTGAACTGGACTAAAACTACAGAATTTCCAAAAAACCTTGATAGTTTCCTTTCAATTAGTACAGCTTTTTAATTATTTTTTATTTGTTCAAGGCCTAATTGATCTCTGAGTTTATGCATATTTTCTGGATGTTTTTTTGTTTTTGTTTTTTTTCCAGAGGGAGAAAAAAAAATACACACACACAAACACACACACACTTCTTACTGAGAGCACCAAATTAAGTAAAGGATATACAAGAACTTTTAACATTTAAAAAAGTATGAAACAAACAATTAATAAAATGCAATAACGCGAAAGGCAACAATTAGCCAGCAGTAAACAACTGAATAACTTATAGCGAAAAACACAATGTGAAATTGGACATCTTCCCCATGTGACAACGGACTTCCATATGTCTTTCATCTATTTATGGATTCTAATTTGAAACAGGCACATAAGCATAACATTGCAATTCAAGCTGTGCAATACAGAAAAACAAGGTACTTAGCTACTGACACCCAGAGGCATGGAAACCATCAGCGTCTTATATTTGATGGGCCACATTTGGTGGTCTTACCTAAAAAAAAAAAAATCAAGAGAGAGAGAGAGAGATACATTTAGTTGGAAACAGCACTTGTATATCAGAGAATTTAAGGTTCACTTGAGACAAGCAGCACTGAGCAGACCATAAATGCTAACATGAGTGGCTTTGCATGAATATTTTGGGACATTTAAACCATTTTAGTAAGGCAGATGGGTTTAAAAAAGCCCTTCAGTTCACAACAGCCGTGCTTAAGGTCTGAAAGCAAGGAAATGTTCATGTTGCTAGAGGAACACAGAATAACAATCAATTGTCCTGCATGCTGCTTGCAACAGGTATTCCACTCGAAAGCAGATTCCATCTAATTGGGGAACTGTATCATGCACCATTTGAGCCAATTACACATTGCAGCAGTTGAACAGAAGAAGAAACATAATTCTTAGTGTAGAACGATGCACAGCAGCAGAGAGGTAAAAAGACATTTTAGATAATAGATAAACAACATTCTTACTCAGCATAATCAGACAAAGATTTCTACCAAGAAGAATATGTAATGAATAGACTGGCAATTAGTATGCAACACACACACACACACACACACACATACACAATCTCAGATTTAAAAATGTATCCGTAAGATGTGGTTGAGGGTCACATATACATACTGTAGTAAAAATAAGAGGATAAAAAAGTGATAAAAGTGAAAGGAATGTTGGTAATTATGAAAGGAATGTTTTAAATCTACAAAGAAAGTTGTGGCCAAAAACAGCCCGCAGAATGCAATGTGCCCCAGATTTGATATATTTCTGTTTATCTCACTCTAGTAGCAGGTATGTTTAGTCTCTCTCTCTCTCTCTCGTTCTTCCGGTCTCAGTCTAGGGACTGTGTTAATTACATATGCAAAACAGACATTCTTTTTGTTAATGATGCTCTCAGTGGTTTGGTGTGCCAAAAGGAATGAACAAGAAACCAAAATGGACATTTCATCTATTGCATTTGATTTAGCTGAATAAAAAACCTCTGTTGACTTCATTTAAACCATTGATAGCTTATTGATGATTTTGGAGTTAAACTGAGGTCTTTGTGTAGTTTCACAAAATGCATTCAGTTAGAGATTTTATTTTTATCACCATCTGGATGTGGTGGAGGTAAATTAATTGTAATATTTATGCAATGAAATGTTTACATTGATGTGAAAACATACTGTATGCCTGAGAAATCAATTTCACGTGTAATTGGATCCGCTGTTTACAGTGTGTAGAATTGATTAGATTCATTAGAATAAAACATTCCCAGGATAGCACAGAAAGCAAGCCTCACACTTTAAGAAACAAGCATTAAAAAAAAAAAGCAAGAGGGAGAGCAGGACTGGTGAAGTGCTAAAGGACAAGTTATTAAAGTTATAATTCAAAGAGAGAAGATGGCTTCTGTGTCACTAAACACCTCTTTATCTACAAAACAGAAAACAGACTAGAAAGCCAAGCATAAGAGCAAATCACTTGTAATTATATTTCTTGAAATGTCAGTGCAAACACTAGCATAACATCTCAGAAATATATTATTTTCCAGCACAGTATTTTAAAGGCTTACTTTGTAAGTAACCTTAAGTCCAACAAAGATAAACACAGTATGAATCATTTATTTATCTACAGTACTATGATTTTCTATGGTCTGACATGGCCATTTTATTTATTTATATTGTATATTATAAGGAAGCCAATGATATGTTTTACGTCATCTTCTGTTTAGAATATTATGTATGTTTAGGTTATATATGTTTAGGTTCTCCACTCAGGTGTCAAAGATATTCACAAAATTTACAATTGAAAAAACAATTTATTTATTGTATAATTTTATAGAATTTAGGATAATTTCTTTATTTTCTTTAGATATTGTCCAATGGTTAAAAAAGGATGCTCAGTTTTTGCATAGAGCAATGAAATTCTCAAAGCATGATTTTCACACTAAAATTGGAAAAAGCCTAATAAATGCTGAATATTTATTCTACAGTCTTATTTCACAGTCTGCAATTCATGCAATAACACACAACAATGCAACAAGTTGTGTCATACCTCTAACCATTATACTGTTTCGTTCTGTTCCTCGCGCAAAGCCATCATACGGCTTCAGAAATAATGGAAAAGACTGCATAAATTGCAAGTTGAGCTAGAGTTTTTACCAACAACCCTTAAATAAGACAACCTTTAGAATTTCTCCAATTTGTAAGCCTAAAAGACTATTGACACCCTGCAACAGACATCCAAAACACACTACAGAAATAAAGATCCATGGGAGCTGTTGATTCATGCTCAAGGCAATGCCGTCGATACCAATCCTGCTTCAATCAAATCTCCATCCAGTTCCCTCAGTCTCATTCACAACATTCCCAATGGAAAAAGCCTATAAAAGCATTTAAGCAGATACAATAATGATTAGTCGCCGCATCTCTTTTTCAAGAACATCTGGTGGTCTATACCTCTGACATATAGAAGACAGACATCAACCAAAGAACCGCAACAAAGCCAGTCTTGCTATAACACTCCAGCCTTATTCATGAAAATGTATTTGGCGCAATGATCAAAGAGATTCAACGCTTCTAAGGTCAGACAGACTCAAGTCGAACAATGACTCCAAAGGCCCGCCGGATCAGCTCTGGGCCATACAAATGCGCAATACAAAGCATATGCCTCTTATTACTCGCACCTTTGCTGAAAAGGGTTTGGAAATTAATTTCATGCCTGATTTAAAGCCCCCAAATGCTTGAGCGCGCTTCTGTCTGATATTATAAACATCCACGGCTTAATCTCGCCCGGGCTCTGGCACCAAATCGCTATTTCTAAGTAGACAAAACTGTACCAGGCTAAGCAAAGCTGGCAGCGTTTCTCTGATAAGCTTCGGCGCTCAGCGATTTGTCACATAAGGGTGTCACACTGGTTGGTACCAAAAAGTGCCTGAGAAAAGACGCAGCACAGTTGTATATTTTTTTTTATATTGAACTTCCGCACTGCAGTCACTCAATGAGGATTTACATGCCCTCTTTTAAATGTGTTTTTTTTCTGGATGGGTGTCTGCCGGGATGCAGAGAGGCCATTTATTTTCAGCTCTGCGGTAAAGCGGTGAAGATGTGTGTAGGCAGATAGAGAGTGTAGGGGATGTGCTCGGGAACGGCTATATTTTCTCACCGACCGTTAAACGTTAGGAAAGGTTTCATGCGCTGTGACTTTTCTTTGCCTCCCTCTCTTTCAGTTTTCGCTTAAACATACACCTGAGGCCAATGGGAATTCAGTTTAAAACATTGATTTACTACAGATAATATTTCTGGACCATGCTGAATTCATTGCAGTATGTTTTATTCATTATGTGGCAGTTTGATCCTAATGTCCGGAGGGGGAGCCCCGAGATGGTTGGGTATAAATAAATTATGAACAGGAGAAAATTTTAGTCTAAAATTCTTTAAATCAATGTCATGTGTGGGTGTTTATATATATTTATACATACTGTATATATGAATCAGGCGAAACCTAGTGACCTGCCTTGCTATCTAGCGTTTTCTAAGGAAGTGTCCTGGTACAGTGGTCTTCAATAGAGTCGCTATAAATACAACAATTCCTCACAACTAGTGAATTCCATATGTAACACACAAATCTTTCAATTCATGTATGATTGCATTTGTGTTTGGAATTAGCAGTGCTGGGGAGTAATGCAACCAAATTATAAGGTGGTTACATCTGAAAATATTCACACACATACAGATGATTGATTTCTTTCCCAAATTGCATAGACTGCTCTAAACACTGAGACACCAATGTTTCCGGATCTTAGAACACATGCTTAATCAATACCTGTTTTTTTGTTTTTTTTTTGGATCCATGGAAAATTTCTCTACAGGTCAGGATTATGAATTGTGTAGTAGGTCAGGACCATAAAGAGTTCTTAAGATATTCTTTTCAGTGAACATAAAACTACACTTTTGACATGTGTGGCTTCCAAAGAATTGTATCACTCTCAATTTAACTTTTCAAGGCCTGACAATTAAGTCCCCCTGACTGTGCCGTGGTCAAATAACGGTCAAAAGTGAAGTATTAGCGGTCATCTCAAACATGCTGAGCATCTCTCTTTCTTATAAGGTTTGCATTTCATGCAGATATTTATGTATCCATTCTCTGACCCTACAAGTGCTTGAACCAATGACAAGCGTGCAACCAGTATTTGCAGAGGGTGATAACAACCACAGCGCTAGATGTAAAAACACAGCAGGATGCTGACACACACAGAGCCATCAGAGCAGAGGTAATGGTCACAAAAAACCTGTTCCCATTCATCCCTCAAACAGCTGTTTAAAAGCTGACCTTCAGAAGAGCTCTAATGCTGCTATCAGCCTCCAAACAGGAAGTGGGACAGGCAAAAACACATACTCTGAGACATATCTCCCTGCTGTATGACAGCATAATGTTAGTCTTCACAGTGTACAGACGTTTAAAGTGCAGAAGTGACCATTATGAAAGGATAGATTTTTGTTTTTGTTTTATAATTTTATATAAAGAATAAATGCGCTACTGAACTTTATAGTCTGAAGTCACTGTGAACTAAAAAAATATATATACATACACATATACATATATACACACACTGTATATATACTTTGTGCTACTTAAAAAAAATTTAACTGAAGGGAGATGAGTGAGTTAAAGAAAAGAAAAAAATAGCGAGAGAGCAGTAGTTTCACATTTGGATGAGCTATTCCTTTAAGAAAAGATTCGACTCAGATGTGCTCTTTCCCTGAGGACATCATTACACTTCCTGTCATGGCTTTGTGAGCATGAGCCTAAAAGTCTGCAGATTAATTTAATAAAAGGCAGAAAACACTGTTAACTTTTTGGTATGGTATTCAGACAGTTGGACGGAAATTGGTACCACGTTTTATCATTGCACTTTTGAAATACCTTACTATGGTGTCTACACAGACTCATAACGCTTGTTTACATATTGCTACATTTATTTACAGGTTCTACTTGGGTCCACTGAATCTGAATGTTCTATTTTTGCACTCAAAATATCATCTATTCGAAAATTAATAAATAATAGCTATAAAAAACAAACAGCTTTTCTGGAATGGCTTATATATAGAAAGGCTTTGAAAAAAGAAAGTAAGAAACCGAAGGCAGGAACGGCATCATCCAGACAGCAAAAAGACGACAGTTCTCTCAGCTCCTATCAGCTCGATGTATGACATCCAAATTGGCCATTTCAGTGTTTCCCAGGAGGACATTTGTCACCTGGGTGGGCTACATTTTTACAGGACGAAAACTACGCCTATCAGTGGATGATTTCCTTTCAACGTGGAGCATCCTTCATTCGAAAGTGCAATCAACCACTATACCTGATTACAGCAGAGAAGAGCTCCTACAAGCAGGAATTTGATGCTTATTGGGAACATGAGTGATTCAGAGTGAAAGTACCTTCAGACCCCGCAAAAACTCCCACAAATGAGCTCCAGCACATTACCGAGCGACAAACTCCATCGGCAAGAGCTGATGTGTGTCCTGAGGGGAGACTAACCTTCCACTGTGGAGCTAAATGTGAAATGTTCTCCAACTCAACCACTGCAATCTGATGAGCGAGAAAACACCACATCACAGCCTCCGGCGCAATCCATTGTCCTTCCTCCCAATAAGCTCTGTACCTGTGATGTGGAGCGAAGAAGCCGTGGGGGGGGACAGTGCTGTAGGTACCAAAAAAAATGCTGCTGTCCAGACTGCTACTGTGCTCCTGTGAGACTGACCATCTTCTGTACATTTTTAGCTTCTGTCCTTTTATTTTGGATTTCCAAAGTTATTAATATTTAAAGGTGTTTCTTCAACTGGGAACCTTTGGCCCTGTGGGCTAGTTCATTTACACATTCCACTAACAATCTCCCAAAATGGATTTTCGATGGGTATGGTACTGTATGGTATGATATGATATATAACTGTGTGCATTATAATATTAAGTGATGAAAAAGAGGGTGCTGCAAATTTTCTTACTAAGGATCATTTTATATTGCATTTACATTTAACATTCAAATACACATATATTTATTATATTATGCGATGTCAAATTATTAATCACATTAAAAATAAGTTTGTTTACATACAGTAATATATGTAATGTGTGGCTGGTTTATTATCCATGTATATGTATTATACATACACATACACACACACACACACACACACACACAATCAGTATATATTTAGAAAAATGTTTACATGAATGTACATTTATATATTTTATATAAATTAAAATATAAATAAATAAAATAATCAACATATAGAAATATATACAGTACACACTCATATTATGTAAACAAAACACTTTATAAAAATACTAATTGTAATAAATTATAACTATATATATAAAATATATTTTATATTAAAGTTCACATATATATACATACATGTATATATATATATATATATATATATACACACACACACACACACACATGTATATATATATAGCTTTAGTTTTTTTAATACTCAAGCAATATTTTAAAAACAGCATTCTTGTATGCTAAGATTTTTAAAAGGTACATATACACATAAGCAGCCCTAACAAGAGAAGAGAAAATGTTAAATGTAAAAAAATTTCACAGAAACACATATAAGTATTTAAAAACTTAAATCTGAAATTACGAATAAAAGCCTGCACAGCCGAAAAAACTAAAACAATGTTCTGGAGCTACAGTAGAGAATGAAGCAATCACAGATAAATAAGCGGAATGGTTCAGTCACCCCCCCACTGCTTGTCTGATTAGCGTTTTGTTGCTCAGCTTCAAGCTGCCCTCCGTCCCCGGGTTTACGTGGAGAATAGCACAACTAAATGTAATTGAAACAAATGTCATGTTAAGCCAATGGGGAAATGAGAATATTTAGAAATTAGTTAAGAAGCATAAAAGCAGTATTACTTGGCAACAGTAGCGGAAAATGAATTTAACTAAGGAGGCAATGACCGGAACAAAAGGGAAATATATTAATAAATCTTACAACAAAAACTCCCTTAGAGATACACAAACCCTTGACACCAGGCATACACAAAAATATTCAAATGTAAATAGAAGGTTTTAACATTCTTATTTCAAGGCTTGATATTTACAAACTAATAGTCAACATTGAGGTCTAGGTCAACTATTATTAGCCCGGCCCCCCACCCAAAACAACAACTTGACATTTCTGCATGTGAATTAGCTGAACTGTCTAGAAGCCTAAATGAACAGAATTAGTATTCTGTTACATTCTGCTATGAGTGTCCTTGGCTCAGCATGAGTCTTTACATATCAACACAACGGCCAAAATTGTGATATGCTCTACTTTTAACTTAACATTCTCCTGAAGATTGTCTATTGTACTTGCTTCACCCTTGATCAAAAAGTTATTGTATAAATTATGCATGCTTTTAGTGGTATTAGCAGAGCCTGTATTATTTATGCTGTGTAAACCTATACATACAATGTATGTTCTCCATTTATTTTTCTTTTAATCTTGTCCCTATATGCTTTTAAGCAGAGGAAAAGAACAGATTGTACACTATGCAAATTAGCTCCTTTTGTGTAACAAAAGTGGATGAAAATTATACAGGTTTAGAGCGACGTGAGGGTGAGCAAACATCGATTGAACTTTCATTTTTAGGTGAACCGCTTCTAAAACATCACCGATATACACATCCCTGAGACACAGTTTGAATTCTGCTTGAATTCATTCAAACCTGCTTCACAGTGTGTAATTTAAGAAAGAAATTATTCATCCACAAACCTGCTGCTTTACTGTCCTCCATCCCTAAAAAACACCATACACCATTGAGCTACAATCACACATCTTTGTTTCACATCCACTTCAGCCTGTGTAATTTCCTTGCTTAGTCAATTACATTGTTTATTTGCCTTCAATAATAGGCAGTGGTTCAAGATTGTAATTGATGGGAGGGAGGGTTCTGTCTATAGTATGTCAATCGCAGGCCAACGCATACAATTTATCTGAAAATGCATTTGAAACGTATTAGACATTTGGATCACCGTCCTCGTTGCCTTAGCACTGCTGGTGTGCAACAGCACCACAGAAATTGCAGTAGAGTTACAAAGAGTGTTTTGTCTCTGCCGACGGAAGTTCATGGCTTGCATGAATAAGTATCGCTCAGCAAGCACGCTCCAGATGAAACGAGTCCGATAGGCAAGACAATGGGGGCCGCAGAGGGGGTTGTTGTTAGGCTGGGGGGTAGTTTGTTCTTTTATAAAAAAAAGCACTCAAAAATCTAGCTGCATATATTAGAATAGAATAGAATAGAATAGAATAGAATAGAAACAGTTTACATTAATAAATGTAAATATATTAATTGTATATGGTAAACTGTTTTGTATGATATTATAAACAGGTCGAGACAGGCAGTAAACAAACAGATGAAGGCAAAACAGGCAAAGGGTCAAAAACACTGAAATCAAACACAGGAATAATGCTCGCAAATGTAACACCAGGGAATCCAAGACTTTGCGAATGTTGGTGTGTGAGTCTGGCTTAAATGCTGTGGTAAACGAGGGTGTGGCTAAATGAGAGCAGGTGTGTGATTGCTAATCTGAAACAGGTGAGAGTGTGTGGTGCATGATGGGAAATGCAGTCCAGAGGTGATGAGGTGACTATTAAATATTAAAATTAAATAATAAATTAAAAAAAAAAAACTGTAATTTATATAAAAAAATAATAATCCACATCCACATAAAAATATCCCATTATATAATTTCTTTGTTGTCGTTATTACTGCTACTATGCATTATTAAGCAATTAAATAAAATAAGAAAATTATATAAAATATAATCCACATCTATTGGTATAATCTGTAATTTCATTATGAATTATATATATATATATATAAAATGCATGTATTAATTATACAAGCTTTATTACATTATATTAAAACATTATAATAACATTAAATATTTATTATAATAATAAAATAATAAAACATTCCACATACAGTATATTGATATAATCTGCATGTTAATTGCTTTGTATTATATTTTAAAATAGTAAAATATATTTTAATGAAAAAGATGATTATTATTGGCTTAGAATGTCTGTTATTAACATATTGGCTGTTTAAAAAAAACACATATTTTGCATGACCATATTATAGACCGCAAAAAAGACAGACGACGCGACTCTACTTCCTACCACTATAGAAAGTGAAGCCAAAGCATTTCCAGTATAGCCACAGACATCTAACAGAAATTATGTCATTCGGAGCCAGAGTCTGTGCAGTAGAGATCGTGAGGTGGAGCCACGGAATCAAAGTCCCACCCAAACTCTGACACCACACCCCATTTTTTAGCATCAAATAACTCTAATATAATATAAAAATATAATATAAAAATATGAATAATAATAATAATTTTAGAAAAATGAACACTTGAACATACATAAGCATGATAAAAACTACGTAAAATTATGGAAACTATCTTTGGGAAAAAAATTAGTTGTAATAAGTGTAACTTAATTATTCAGTTTGTCTCAGGTCCAGAGGGCGGAGTTTATAACCGGACCATATTTTACCCCCAATACCTAAACCAAAAAACTACCTTACTAACTATCAGTAAGCAGCAGATCAAGAGTTTGACATAAAAAGTCATATTAATAGTATTTTAATACAAAGAATTGGACCCTAAAATAAAGTGTGACTAATTACCTGATTACTACGAATAATTTTCTTTAAATACAAATAAACAATTTATTTGAGTTTGTGTATAAAACAGCACCTGTTAATTTCTTTGCTCCTAACTACAATAATAAGAGCAAAAAAAAAAGTTTTAATATTTCACGTCCATCATCTGTAATCAGGAATCCAGAAACTGTTCTGCATTCTGATGAAGTGGACACAAGAAACCAATTCAACACTTAAAGTGCGTAGAAGGATCATGGCACATCAGTGCACTGCCACGGGCAAAAAATAAATGCACACATTAAATGGATTTTTGGCCTTGTTATATTGACAGCACAGAGACGAATGAGTCAGGCAGGTCAAGAAAAAAAAATGAATGCTGCAAAGCTCATTCTGAGATTCTCGCACGGTCCAGTCAGTGAGAATTTCTATGGTTTTCTCTCTCAAAACCACGCAGACAAGACCAGATAAATCCAGTGCTTGTGTGTGGGTCATTAAGACAGCAAAAACAGTGGTTTACAGCCCACCCTAGAACAGCCAATTAAACTCAGAGATGCTCTGAGCTATACGAAAGCAACGCGGCTGCATCTGAAGATACAGAAAACAGTCTGATAGGTACGACGAGGTGGAAGCAATTTTTTTTTTTATCTGTGGGAATTTGAAAAATAGATAAAATGACTGATTATGAACACCCTGACCAAGAAATGGTCTACTTTTTCTTATCTAGTAAAAACTGCCTTAGAATGCATTGGAATGGAAGCAAACAGAGTGTCTTCATTAGAAAGTACTGACATTAACTATAAAAAGCATCACCAAAATAGTATTAAAACTGAACAGGTTTCTATCAGGGTTTAATTATTCCATTGTTTGGGTGTAAAATGAGACAAAACGGATGAAAAAGAACAATGATGAAAGTAGCAAATTATCTGCCAACCACTGAGTGCACATCTGATTAACATCTTAACAGAGTGTATTGGCATACATGGACTAGCGGCAGGTTTTGAGTTCTAAGAGGGATTTCTAAGAGGGTTTTAGTGTGCTTAACTGTATTATTCAATACTCTCAGTCCAGTAAACACTCTCAAAGAAGTTGCATCCCCTTTAAAAGCATCACTAATGAATAAGTGTCATCAAATCACTGCAATACATTTCAAGACAAATGTTTACAAACTGGACTATGCAAAACATCAGCATTGTGCATTTTGCTTAGGGCTGGGCGATATGGCTGAAAACTGTACCGCGATATCAGTGTTTAATATCTGTCGATATCGATAATTATTGTTATTTTTTATGACCCATTTGAAATAAGTACCAGGAGAAAAATATATTACATTTCAATATTTTTTTTTTTAACCTAACCTTCCTCTGATCGTAACCCCCTCAGTTATTAAGACAAAAATGTCAACAACCATGGAAAACTCAAACAATAATGCCACTGCACGTTATATCTCTGTACCATTTAGATTCTTTGTCATAAGGCGCTCATCTCCACGATGGTCTGCTGCTTGTGTGGTGCTGCAGCTACAGATGTTGTTGGTTGAATACAGCTGTGTTTTAAAGAGTGAGCGTGGCTAAGGTGGTACATCAAGTTCGTGGTATTATTATCGTGGTATTAATTCTTGGCGGTGACGATGGTCTTGCATAATTTGCAGGCGACATTGGTCTGACTACGGTCAGACTTATAATATCCCAAAAACTGCCATACTGGCGAGCTAACTTCCTCTTATTTCCTCACTCGCTGCGTCAATCATTTTCTGTTTATGAAGAGCAATCCAGCAGACCAGCACGAGACAACTATATGGCGCAACCAAACATGATACTGTTACATGATTGGCTGTTAGCGTATCACTTCCTATGTTGCTAGGTTAGCAGAGAGCGAGTGCTTTTGTTAATGCAACCAAACGAGCTTCGCAACCCTTTGTTTTCTATTGATGGGAAGTTCGGAGCATCTTACATCTTACAGATTTGAGTCTCGTTCGGCAAAATGAACAAATCTTTTTTCAGAGTCATCTTGTTCATTTAAAAAAAAAAGGGTTAGTATAAATAAAATGTTTTTTTCCTAACACTAGTAATCCTAGTAGATACGTACACGCTGATCACACTACAAACAATACGATGCTGTAATGCTATAAGAAATAAAAAAAGATTAATTAATTGTTTAGCTGGGTCTTCAGTCTATGTTTAGCTCACCTCACCTCTTATCTGAAAAGTCTTTTTGGGTCGTTCGTTCAAAACGTGATGTGATAGCCCCATAACCTATCAAATAGAGATGAGTCTTTCGATTTAAGTTCTTGTGGGGCTGTCACGTCATGTGATGAACGAACGACTCAAATCCAAAGACTCGAAACAGGTGAACTAATTCCAGTGAGAACTTTTCGCAATGCGCATACATGACTGAATGAATCACTCCCCGAGATGATTCGTTCTTCCCAAGTCACATTAAAGTTCAAAATGAACGAATCATTCAAGAACAACCCATCACTAGTGTTTTCTTCCGACGAAGAATACAAAATATTGAACGTTTTATAAAAAACACTTTTTATTGATATCGATCACGTGCCTATTGCGATACATATCGTTATCGTTTTATCGCCCAGCCCTGATTTTACTCATCGTTTCATTTTGTTACTTATACTTTATTTTAAGCAGTTAATTTAATGGTTAGCCAGAAACCTTCAGGCCATCTGAGATGTAAATGATACATGTTCAGCTTTGGGGAAATGTAGCATTGCATCACTTGTTTACCAGCGGATCCTCTTCAGTGAATGGGTGCCGTCAAAATGGAAGTTTAAACAGCTGATAAAAACATCACAATAATTCACAAGTAATCGTCAGGACTTAGTTCCAATCAATCAATCATCAACTGATAAATCAGTATAGTGAAGGGAAAAGCTGTGTGTTTGTAAGAAACAAATCTATCATGAAATGGTTTATATTGAAACAATCACATCTGGCAAGAAGTGAAAAAAATCCTAGAAAGTTTCCACATTTTTGGAATATTTCGAAATTTACTGGAAATGTTCCACCTTTTTGCAACCCCAATAAAAAAAAAAAATTATTAAAAAAAACTTCCAGGGGAAAAGTAGTTTCAGCAAATTTTTTGTTTTTGGTTGAATCTTTTGTCCTTTGAGGCAGACTAGTGAGCTAATCGTTTAATTGTTCAGTCTCTAAAATATATACTTTCAGTTTAAAGAACACCAGGTAATCCATGTTGATTTTATCAGTAGGACATTAAGGCTCAGAAAAGCATTCCACCACATGCCAAGATCATCAAAAAACAGTTCATCAGCATGCCTATCACTCACAGACACTTCAAAGAGTGAGCGCACCCAGAATAAACTACAGAGAGAGCATTGAAGTTGAGCAGCAAAATAATACAATGTCCTAGGTGGGCTACTTTGCAGCCATTGGTGAATTTCTCTCACAAAAACAAAAAGTAGAGACTGTCTTTCTTCTGTCTATCCTCCTCAGGCTCTTGCAGATGTATGAGCACAGTGGAAACACTAGTAGTAAACTAGTGTTTGGATTCTGGGTGTTCTGAATGAACTTAGTCAGGGTAGTGCTCTATTAATCTGAGACATTATGTGCTGGATATAATCGTGCTCAGAGAAGCTAGTTATATTAAATATATAG
>JAUCMT010000002.1:10903353-10916999 GCA_032357475.1 Enteromius thamalakanensis | reverse complement strand
ACCATGTGATATTTCAGTTTTTCTTTTTTAATAAATCAGCAAAAATGTCAACAATTCTGTGTTTTTCTGTCAATATGAGGTACTGTGTGTACATTAATACACTATAGCGGTTCCATCTCCACAAAACAAAAAAACGTATTCTCGTCTCTGAAAGTGTAATAGTCCCTCTGCTACAAAAAAAAAAAAACAAGACAAAAGTGTATCATTGTCTCTGAAAACGTCATATATTGTTAGCTAATCACTTGAAAAGGAAGACAAAGTTTAATGGCATTGAAATTCCCTCTATCACCTCCTACTTTTGTTGTGTTCAATCCATTTCCCCCCAAAAAAACAAAACTCAGCTCAAGGACACCTTTTTTCGAAATGAGGATAAATAAAATTTTAATTCATCGAATTTGAATTAGGACCAACTTAATTCAAAGCGAGCGTGCGACCAAGACAAGCGCTTTTTCACGAAAATGTGAAGAATGGATACGAGTTCCAGTGAGGCTCTGGGCCCGGAGGAAATGGACAGACCCAGAGTGTCTGTGTGTGCATTGTTAGATCTCTTTGAGAAAACGCTGCCATGAAATGTGTTGTTATTTCCCTGAGGGCCTCAACCATTTCAGATCCCTCCTGAACACACATTGGTGGCCGGTTTGTGTGCGAACTCTGTGAGTGTCCGTGTGACATGAATGTGACTCTGGTATAGAAACCCATCTTTGGTCCCTCAGAGAGGCTGCAAGCTGGACTCTTTTCAGCCATGGAATACACAAGCAGACGTCCCCCAGTAGAGCAAAGGTCAAAGCTTGCATGATCTGGTAATGCTAATAGTGGGGATACACTTCCTCCTAATGTCAGTTCATGCGGAGACAGCGCTGCTAACTGACATCATTCCCTGCAAACACAACACAAGCATGTCTTTGTTCTGTTTAGAACTGAAAGTCAAAGACAACTATCAAACATTCTTTACAATGCAGCAGTTTTCACGTCAATCTTCGTAATTTTACTAATCTGAGTTTGAATATACTTGAAACGAATAATCACTGAAACCACTTCAGGTGGTGGATTTTCCAAATCATTAAATCTGTCTATGGACAACTCATTAGTGTCTTTCTGAACGGTATAGATGTACATTCAGTAGCTGGTAGGGTGATTGGAAATGAATAGCCTGGGGTTGCATGCAAATGTCCTGGCATTATTAATTGTTTTGTCTGGAAAGGCATTAAAGCAAATGGCTGCATAAATCTGGAAAGTAATAAAGTTCAATGGGGTGTTTGTTAATGCCGAATGTATGTTAGTTTTCGAATGTAATTTGTTCAATCACAATCGTGACTCATAATGCATATGGGACACACAGTCAGTTGGTTTTTTTTTTTTACATTTATTTTAACAAAAATATTGAATTAGCTTATTAATTACTTAAAAGGTAAAAAACAATTATAGTTTTTATTACTTTCTAACACTTTTTTTTTCAATTATGGTTTATTGGACAATTATGGTGAAATTAGGAAAAATAACACAATTTTGAAAAAAATCACAAGAATCCTAAAAATAGGTTTTATTTAAATAATGCATATAAAAAAAATAATTAAAAAAATAATATTAAAAAATACACTAATTTTGTCTTAAAATTTAAACAATTAATTTTAATACTACTACTACTACTACTACTACTACTACTACTACTACTACTAATAATAATAATAAATGTTAATCCAATTCTCAAATTTGAAATATATTTTAATGCAAACGCTCATGCATTGTTTTATTAAAGTAGATGATGGACTGAAATTGTGTGAAATTGTCTTGGTTTCTTTCTTAATTGAAATTTTTCGCTTCCTCTTTCCCTCTCTATTTCATTCATACTTTCCCGTCTGTTTGGATGCTGTGCTTGCTGAAAGTCTCCACGCCAATTGCCTCCTGTGACAGAAATGCTTTGTGCGGGCTTTGGAACAAGGAGCAGAGAAAATGAAACGTGCGTTGTTCTCATTGCTAACTTAATATACGTCAAGCGCTGACTGACAGTACAACTACAAGAGTAACCATGAGGGGTTCACTCTGTGTGCCACAACGACCAATGAAGTACCAGCAAACTGTGTGTAGATGAAGGAATGGATGGGTGGGGGTGGTGGAATCAATTTCCGGGGAGCTGTGGAGCCAGTTAATTCTGCTTTCATTGAGCGAAAGTGTGAAAGAGGCAGTCTAGTGAGTTAAAACCTCTCAGCAGGGTCTGACAGTGACATCCAGAGAGACTGGACAAAGGCTGCGTTTCAGTTCGCTTGAGTCTCAGCCACTCCTCTCCATCAGAAGCTGAACGCTTTTCATTTGCCTCGAGAGCACTGGCATGTGTGAGATGGTTCAACTAACCATTTACAGTTGAGCTTTAGCAGCCCATCTGCAACACAACCGGTGCCAGGAATAAAGCAGCTAGCTGTCTTAGCTTTCTGTGAAGCCAAAAAAATTCAGGTGTTACTGATTTTAATTTTAAACATTCCTTTATGAATTCATTATGGAAGGCTGTTTTGTGCTACAGAATAAAGGTAATTACTTTTTAAAAGGTCATGAGGTATCAATTTGAAACTTTTCTCCCAATTCTGTTTGTGTGAATAAAAAAAGACTCTTTATCTCAACGTTCTGATATTCTTTCCTGCAGATGAGAGTTCAAAGAAGAAGTGTAAATTTAGAGCTAAAAAGTAAAATAAATAAATAAGCTTCCATAATGCCATCGGTAACTTAAAAAAACAGTGCATAAAAATGTAAAATGTTGTCATTATTTATTCACTGTCATGTCATTCCAAACCTGTATGTCTTTCTTTGGAAGTATTTTTTACCCTCACAATGAAAAGCAGCAGGATCCAATATTGTCTTAAACCACTGTAACAGCTTTTATAAATCCTTTGTGTTGCATAGAAAAAAAGAGAAATTCAAAAATGCTTGGAATCTCATGAAACTGAGTAAATGAAAACCATTTCCCTTTGGATTTTAATATTTAAATTATATATAATATATATACACACACACACACATACATGCACATACAGATACACACAAGTACGTTGGTTTTTGTGATTTATAGTGACTCTCCATAGGTGTAATGGTTATTATACTGTACAAACTGTATGTGGTATTCCCTACACTGACCCTGCAAATAAACCTACCCCTTACAGGGGTTTTAGTTTTTAGACTTTCAAAAAAAGCACCATTTAGTATGTTTTTAAAGCCTTTTGAATTATGGGGACACTGAAAATGTCCTCATAAGACATTAATTGTAATACCCATGTCATACCCATGCCATTATACAAATTTGTCCTCATAATCCTCATAAACATGCACACACACACACTTAACACATATATACACACACACACACACGCATGCAGATACATACTGTACACATACACACATATACATACACACACATACAGTATATAAAAATACATATAAATACACACACACGTAAATATATACAAACACACACAAACACACAAGGCATGAATCATTTCTAATATGCCCAGCTGCTAGCGTCCAATGAAAAGGGAAGCTCATCGATTGATGGTTAGTTGTGTGTTTGCAGGAACAAGCGATCAATAATGATGCAGATGCTTGTTTATTGTTGGCACTGCCGGTGAACTAGAGAAACAAAACTTAAGATCTCACGACACTTGGAGAAAACTTTCCACTGAGCTTCAAACATAAACTACAGTTAAATGGTGTTAACTGAGTCAAGGTGCTACACTACTTACTGTCACACTGACTGACAGCCGTCACAATGCATTGGAAAAATGATAAGATCCTATAAATGAAACACTGTCTACCATAGTGTACTGTAACTGTAAAAGAAAAAGAAACCGCTTCAAATCGTTAAACTCAAAAATACAAGGTAGAATTAGTTACTGAAAATACTGCTATATTGGTGTATTTACATGTCTATTTATTTTAGCTGTTTAAAATCTCTTAAAACTTGCCTTACTGGGTATGAAGCAATTCCATAAGAGACACAGAAAGAGTCAGAAAAATAGCAAAAGAAACCTTGTGCTGAGGAACCATACAATCTTTTTTCCATACGTTTTTTATTATTATTATTATCAAACAAGCACACTGTTTTTACTTCCTCTACAAAAGAATAATTCAACCTACAGAACATTAGGCACTCTATATCTGCCTGTTTCCAAAGGGCAAAACAAATTGCGGTTTCAATCTTACAGTCTTCAATATCGACTGTATAAATATATCTTCCTTCCCCTTCTTTCTGAGAAAAATCAATGTTTTTAAAATTTGATGTTTATGTATGTATAAGCACAAAACACTCATACTCCAACTCACGCAAAACATACTCATATTTGTGCGTTATCTCATAAAATAAATGGTTTAAAATTAGTAGCAAAATTAGTAGCATGGACTGATTTATGACAAACACACACACACACACACACACACACACAATACTAACAAATATTGGAAAATAAAGTCAATACAACTGTTTATTAGTCAGGGAAAGATACTGTAAAGTATATAGGGATGAGCAACATAGGCAAACATTTATATTTTATGCTGATTTTCTTTAAAGGTGGTAAATATCAAAATTAAGACCCTTTTTTATATATATACAAGTAAAAAAAGGAACACAAAAATGAAATGCGTTTTTTTATTTCACAGGGTTTTTTTTTTTTAATCAGATCATTGCAATGAAAAATAAAACAAAATTCCATTTACAAATATAAAATAATACAAAAAAAACAAAACATTTAATATCCAAGTAAACAAAAAATTTAAAAAAATTACATTTTATGCAACATTAAATATGAAAGATATTTTAGAAAAAGCAAGTTCAGCATAGTTTTTTAATGAGGCTTCTCTATTAGTCAAATGTACTGGAGTCTGGAGCAGAACTCTGCAGCATTCATTAAAATACTATAACTTCACAAGTATCTTCATCATAGTGGAAAGATTTTTTGGCAAAGTTTTGAGGTTGGTAAGATTTTTAAAAACTTTTTCAAAGTAGTATAATATGTTCACCTAAGCATAACTAGTTTGACTTAAATATATATATATATATATATATATATACATATATATATATATATATACATATATATATACATATACATATACATATACATATACATAAATATATATCACACACACACACACAGTTAATACAGTAACATTGTGAATGATTACTACTTTTTCTTTTCAAATTGATTTTGATTTTCGATTTAAATATTTGAAAATATGATGTATTCCTGTGATGACACAGCTGTATTTAACAGCCAACCCCAGTCTTCTGTGTCACATGATCCTTCAGAATTCATGATTTGCAGCAAAGTCAAAATTACTGGTTTTCCTGTTATGCCAAAAATCATAAGTATAATAAAAAGATCATGTTCCATGAAGATATTTGGTAAATTGCAAAATGTAGTTTGTAAAGATGTTGTATCTCAGCCAAATATTGTCCTATCCTGTCTAAACATACATGAATGGAATGGTTTATGTTGCCTGGTCACATATGAAAATGTCTATAAATACTGAGTTGCTACGGACACCATCTGAAGCGTACGTGACATATCTCAGAAGTACAGTTCCACCAATATCTTCAAACATCATGAGAGGTCAAGTTAAGTCAAACCCTCGGGCTATCCCATAATCCCTCTTAAAGCAGTTCGTTCAACCTCTCGATGACAAAGCCGGTCAGCAGATCTCAGCACATAAAGAAGATTATTTAATGGATGTGGAAATGGGAAAAGACCTTCCACCCTTACTCTCTCCATCCATCTTTAAATAGGATGGGGAATAGAGACCCCATCAGGCCTCTCCCACCTGCCAGTAGTTTTGCTGAACTCCTACTAGCAATGTACAACGTATACGACAGCCTACGCTTAATTTGTGTTGAGCAGGGAACCATGTTGCGACCTTATCTGTTGTGCCAGGTAGGACTTCCTTTCTCCACATGTACAGCTAGAGATGTCCTGTGTGACTGATTGAGGGAGACACAGGGCATCGTAACCTCGGGCTAAATGGGCCCAAGTGGCATAAGACAGCAATTAGGATTTTCAGTCCACATCAGCGTTATGATTATTGTGATTTGGACACAGCAAACAGACTGGAGGAAACACTACGGTGTCTCTGAGACAGTATAAAGGTAATAACTATCAAAATACCATTCCCACGTACCAAATTTCCACCTGATCATCTGACAGCGACTGTATCAAGGTAAGACCATTGTACCTCTGTGAGGATTTTTAATAAAGATATTTACCTGATAAAAAATGACCTTTACTTTCATACTTCACTGTTTATTCACAAATATTCCTTTATACATTGCCATTCAAAGGTTTGGGTTCAGTAAGATATGTCTTTTTTTTATTATTATGCTCATCAAGACTGCATTTTATTTGATCAGAAATACAAAAAAAAATATTTAGTAAAATGTTACTGCAATTTAAAATAATAGTTTTATATTTTAATATATTTAAAATATAGTTTAGTAATGCAAAACCTGTACTTAAAATATAATATGTGAGTACTGTTTTTACAGTTTATCTCCCAAATGTGTATTAATTTTACTACTTGTCAATATTTTTTGTCAGTTTTAAAATTAAATACTGATTTTAAAGTGTCGTGATGAACAGAAAAGAGCATTTTCTACTGGACCACTTGAACTTGAAAATACCACTTGTGTTTTTCCCCCTCTTCCCTTTATAAGCAGTAGTTTTTAAGTGGAGCAACTTTTTATTACCCAAAGGCATTTCTTTGAAGTAAAGATTATTCTGCTTTTCAGCTGCTCACTACTACTCCACATGAGATTTAATTTTTCATCCATAAAAGACACAAAGGCCACATGACTCTAAAAGCTTAAAACTTTTCTTTCAGTGTTAATATAAATCCATGCTTTGTTTAATGATAATGAATTCAATTACTAGTGCTAATTCTTAAATGCATACTTGCCATTAGACTTCAAATATGCTGATGACAACGTGATATTACATAGCCAAAAAAAAGACTTAAATATGAAATGTGTGGCTAAAGCGTATAGCCTGCAGCTAAACACAGTCTGACTTAATAGACTGGCATCAACAAATCCAATTTAAATCTAATGACAAAAGTCAGAGTTAGCAAAACCCATAACAGAAAATCTATGCTCTGAGAACAGCAAGGAGCTGTTTACAGAGGATCCTTTATTTCTTGTCTTTTCCAAAGTGATAACTGTTGAAGACCAAGATTATTATTCTGCACTGGTCACTGGAGAGTCACTAAATTCTGGTTTTCGTTCTTCGTGAGAGCTTCTGAATTTGACTTAAATGAGTGCATGTTTCTGGAACTCACCCGTAGCCAGATAACACATCTGAACTTGTTCAATCAAAGGTGCGATACGACCTCTGCAGATCAGAGCCATCTGCAGTTGTGTGTTTTCAGAAGGACTATTACAGTGAAATAGTTTTCAATGAAAAGCTGGTTGAACTCGAGTAGAATTCAATTATAGCTCACAATGGAGAATCTTTTCTTGAGAAGCGTCACGTCCGAGCGTCCTTCAGGCGACCCTGGCACAAATGCATACAGAGCGAACATTACAGCAGTGCCTCATGATACTAAAGGAGATGGGAACGCATGTCACCCATGTCTTACAGTTATGACATGAGAGGCAGGAAAGCACACTCAGGACAAAAAGCTCTGTTGTGTTTAGACGGCTTTCCTTGTCCATACTTTCACAAATACAGTACTGCTACACTGCCTTACTGAAAGCAAGTCATGTCATGGAGAAAAATGCCATTTATGTAATTAACAAAGGACGTAAAAACCAATATACATCTACAACGGCGTTTTCGAGCCACCAAAAAAAATAAAAAATAAAAAAATCTAAAAGTACAAGATTAAAGTCGTAATATTACCAGAATAAAGAAGAAACTAAGAGAATAAAGTGTTAATGTTCCGAGAATAAAAGTCGAAATATTACTAGAATAAATGTCTTAATCTTACATTAATAAAAGCCGAAATGTTCCAAGAATAAAAGTCGAAATCTTACGAGAATAAAAAGTCCAAATATTACTAGAATAAATGTCTTAATGTTACGAGAATAAAAGTCGAAATGTTACGAGAATAAAGTTGGCCTAGATTGGGAGCAACCGGAGATTATGTCAGCTTTCAAAATCTGGCAGTTTTTTAGCGAAACACAAACAATATGGATATTATAATATGACATGTACATTATAACATGACATATATATGAAATCGCTTTAGTTTAAGTGGCAGTGCAAGTCAATAGTTTTCCTGATTACAATAAGACTTTATTATAAATTAGTCTATAGGCGGTTTACCTTCGTAGTGTGTATGCAGTGTATTAAAAAGGGTTAAATAAGAGAGCTACATCGGCCCCCAAAGAAATGTTGACTGAGTGTGAGCTGATGTTAAGATAAAAAAGGTGCTCCTGTTCAATAAATATCATATTCTTGATATTAAGCAGTTTCCGCAAGTTCTTAGATCTCATCCCAGTAAGATGAAGAGGCCACTTGGACGCAACAACATTCAAATATGTCTAAACTCCTATGGCGTTCTCTCAATCCAGGTCATTTGCAAGTGCACTATACTAAATATTATATTTCGACTTTAATCTCGTAATATTACGACTTTAATCTCGTAGTTTTAGATTTTTTTTTTATGTATATATATACACAATTTAAATATTAATTAGATTTGTAATATACGCGGAAAAAATTTTTAAGAAATAATGACTTTCAGTTTATTCTGATTTCCCTCTGGAACAGTATATGACTATTAAAAGTTTAACACTAGTTGTAGACAAAGATCTTTTTTTTTTTTTCAATTAATCTTGAACTGAAACACATCATTTATATATATATAAAAACATTTAATGAAAACATTAAAATTTAGTTTATTGTACTGTTTATTGTAGAAACCAAAGAGTTAACATCGTTCTATTAGAGTTACTGTAATGGGCCATCTTTAATATCTTCAAGTGGCTATAGTTTTTTTTTTTAAATAAAAGTTTAAATTAAAAGCTCAGCACATTAAAACGCATCAGATTTATGTACCATGAATCATTCACATTAATTACATCCTTGAATGATATATAGTACAGCCTATACCATTAAATACTGTACAGTCATCAAAATGCCTGAGACATTATAACATATCCATCATCATATGGCTGTGTTTACATGTATATCATGAACACATTTCTAAAACGCTCAATCTTCTCTCCGCTCAGCTTGGAAAGCAGCGAAATGTTTGTGCATCGCATTGCAAAGTGTTGCATTGTTCAAGCTAACATTATGAAAGCCATCCATTACACCACGAAATAACAGACGCATATAAGTGGCAGTGATTTAGAGTGAGGCTTTGGATAAGAAAACTGAATTTTATTGGACATTCCTGTGCGGCATCTTCAAATGACTGATGTTCCCGTTCCAGCGGGTGTTCTGAAACATGACAGGCAGTTGTTTGTCTCAAAAGCGTTTGTCTCCACAGCATGCGCTCTTATTTTAGAATTGCCCTTCACCCCAGAAATGTTACATTCATACCATACCATTCGTTTCATTCAAAATAAATAAATGAATATAGGAATATTATGCAAATGCCACGGTGAGCTGAGATGATAATCATAAAAATTGCAAAGTGCCACTGCATTACCATTACATTACCATCTATTTTATAATATATAGAAGTGCCAAAATTCATGGTAAATAAATTATTTTTTTCGTTAAGCAAGACATCAGGCTCCAGGGGAAACTGTAGAGCTTATAGAGAATTTTTTTTTTAAGTCATTGAATAAAATGTCATCCAGATGAAATATAAATATCAAGTCAAGTAAGGCCATTCATTCAAAAACATAAGTCTGGTGATTAAAAGCATTATAAGAAACATTATTAAAGGGAATCTTTTAAAGTGATACTCCACCCCCAAATGAAAATAGTGTCATTAATTACGCACCCTTATGTTGTTCCAATAGACAGCAATGGAATTAACACGATCAACACCCAGAAACATAGCAAGGATATCGGTGAAATAATCCATGACATCAGGGGTTCAACCGTAATTTTATGAAGCTACGAGAATACTTTTTTTGTACACAAAGACAAAAAATAATACCTTTGCAATAATAATAAGCCATTATGGAGTATCCCATGAATGCAAACAGCATATGCTCTTCTGTGTCAGTCGCACCACTTTTAAATTATCTACATTTATTTACACTTTCAGCTGAAAGGAAACAGTGTTGCGTGTTCCACGTGTTGAGACTGACACAGAACATACACTGTTTGCGTTCATTGGATGCTATCCAAAATGGAGATACAGTATGGCGATGTGGAGGAGACATTGTTGAATAAACTTGTTATTTTTGTTGGCTTTGCATACAATAGTGTTCTCATAGCTTTGTTAAATGACAGGTGAACTGCTGATGTCACATGGATTATTTTACAGATCTCCTTGTTACGACTCTGGACATTGATCGTGTTAATTCCATAGCTGTCTATGGAGAGTCAGAGTGTGCCCAAAATATTTTAATCTGTGTTCTTACAGCTTTAGAACAACACGAGGGTGAGTAATTAATGACAGAATTGGAGTAGAGTAACACTTCAAGAATGTCAATAAAAGAAAATTTACAAAACTAACATAAAGATGAAACAATTGTTAGTTATTTGATTATTAGCACAACCCTAATAAGATACGAGTATGTCATGATGCTAATATCATTTGCATCAAATATATATATATATTTTTTTTTAAATAAAAGCTCACTTTCAGACTTGGATTCCACTGTATATAAACTTTCTAGAAACCCACCATGGTCTTTTCCCCACATGCAGTTTTAATCTGAACCTGAACATTCATATCCCAAAAAATACATGTAATTACCTCATACGATGCTCATTTACGCACTACAAGAGCGGAATCTGCTTTGAATTAGTGCAGCTGCGTTGGATAAATTGCAGGTTTAACATTTGATAAGCAGCTTGATTGTGCTCATTATGTGTTGAGCGTGGAGGATCGTATTCTTGGTCCTTCTCTGCTATAAGCAGCTACCCCTGCAATCCGACAGCCGTGGGTGAAGAAAGAGCCACGAATCATTAACCGGCCCTGCTCACGACGATTATATCGGACCTTTCTGCTACATTTCCTTGAAAATCTCCCTTAACTTCTTGGAGAGGATTTGTGAGAGGCCGAATAAATGTGTGAGAAATGCAGTTTCAGATTCGCATGGACAGACACATTGTAATGAGTCTTGCCTGCTCATGCCGCTGTCTCCTTCACAGTCTATCATATTGTTGTGTTGCTCGACATGAAGAGCACATCTGTTGCTCGTCGAACATCTGTACGCATTTGCATATTAATGAATAATTATGCTAATTTGATTGCCACTGACTCCTTGATTTCTGTGAAGTAAAATCTGTCTTGTGTGGCTGCTACTGGTGTATAAATCACAATTTTTGCTCTTCGATTAACTATCAATAAAGTCTTTTATATAGTGAAACAGATTTTAAAAATGTGATTCATTAATTAATTTTAGTTTAGTCTAATTAAAGTTTCTGACCCCCAATTGTTAAAATGTGATATTCATGGAGAGAATTTTTGGAAAACATAATGGACAGATGGACTAACTCAAAAGTATTGGGATTACAAAAACACAACAACAATAACGAAAATTATTATTGTATTGTTTGCTTTTTATAATAATATTAATATTTTAAATAGTTTTTGTTTTTATATTTATAATTGTTGTAATAACAAAGATCAGTGAAATTTGTATCTTTTATTAACATTGTCTTAATCACTATTATTAATATTAATATCAATATTAGTATTAATATTAATATTAGTGTTAATATTATTATTATTATTATATAAAGAAAACATTATAACAAAAACAAACTATTTTAAATATTTAATTATTATTATTGTAATAATAACAAAATGGCAATCTTTTTATATTAATAATAATATAATTATATAATGTAAACACCAAATATTTAAAATAGCTTGTTTTTTTATTATAATTAGAATTACAAGATTTACAAAACTGCAATTTATTTATTCATTACTATTATTAATATTTTTATATTAATAATAATAAATAACAATAATAATAATAATAAATATTATTCTTATAATCATATAAAGTAAACATGAAAATATTTTAAATAGTTTGTTGTTGTTATAATTATTGTTTTTGTAATAAGCAAAATAAACTAAATTGTAATCTTTTATTACTATTATTATTGTCATTATTGTTATTATTATTATTTGTTTGTTGGTATTATTATCATTAATATAATAATGACCCCATTAGACCTATTTTTACCTTCAGAACACGAATTAAGATCAAGCTTAATTGTATGATGCTATAAGAACAGTGTGTGCGCAAAGAAAACAAAAGGAGTCAGAGAGCTCTCAGATTTCTTCAAAACCATCTGAAATTGTGTTCCAAAGTTTGAAAAAATATCTTATGAGTTTGGAACAACATGAGGGTGAGAAATTAATGACAGAATTTTCATTTTTGGGTGAACTATTCCTTTAAAAATCATTGACTGCTCAAATTCTATAAAACAAATTAAATACTAATAATTGTATTATATATAGTACTATTAATATAATGTGTTATTAATATGTTTATTATTAAAGCAACCATTTAGTAAAATGCATTATACAGATTAACAAAGTAATAAAAAATGATGCAATATATTCTGTCTAAGATTCCTGGATAAGTCAGCAAGCAAGCTAATGTGACAACAAGCCAGAATTGCAACATCTCTGAGTTTTTTTCGGCCTCTCTCTTTTAGGAATGATGGATGATACCAACTCCATCATCGGACATAGAGCTGTGCACAGTATGTCTAAATCAATCCCCCTGAGCTCTGAGACCCTGAGGGCACAGTGGTATGCCTGAAACACCTTCAAATCACTCTGTATTAAAGCAACTTGAAATATTCTATTATAATTCAGCACAAATGCTTGAGCCAGTGTGAGCTGTACTTTAAATGGTAATGAGCTGAATTTTTATAAAAGCGTTCCCTTTTTTACCCAGGAAGTACTCAAGAAAAGCCAGGATAGTAAAGTGAGTTCAACACTACGGTGAAAGTGAGGTAAAGAGTGATTTAGATGATTCGAAATGAAAGGATCAGTAGGGAGGCTGGATTTCAGAGGTTTGTTCAGAGGATTTCAGCCAGGAATCTGGGGTGAGCACCTGTACAATGTGGCACAAAAAGAAGTCCTCAGGTGGAATGCAGCACACATGCTGCAATCTCATTAATGGACTTCTGTTCTTTCTAATAAATGAAAAGAGATTCTCAAACAGAGAGTAGATAGATAGATTAGATTATAGATAGAACCTGAATATTATTACAAATAACCTGAATAGAATAGAATACAATACGTTTTTAAATGTATATTAAAATGTGAGTAGATAAATTAGATATCATTGTATTACATTGCATTAATTAAATATTTAACTACAATTAATAAATGGCGCATTTCCACTGCGTGGTACGACTAGGCTCGGCTCGTTACGGCTCAGTTTGCGCTTCCACTACAGTTTAGTACCGCTTTAGAGTGGGCGGGATTATTCACGTGTCCTTATAGTTGCGCCGCCTCTACTGCCGTGACATCATCGTAAACGCGCCACAAACAAACACACAACAATAGAGCATTTT
>JAUCMT010000002.1:10886900-10899919 GCA_032357475.1 Enteromius thamalakanensis | reverse complement strand
ACATGGACATCTTGGATGACATGGTGGTGAGTAAATTTTCAGCAAAAGTTTTTTTGAAAGTGAACTTCTCCTTTAAGTAATTGCGTCAATTACGTTCTCTATTTATTCAGTAAATATTTTCGGTTTATGAAACAAAAAATAAAAGAAATAGGTTTGGAATTGACATGAGGGTATAAATATTGGCAGAATTTTCTTTTTTTTTTTTTGGGTGGGGGGGAACTATCACCTCAGTATCTACAGAAAGAAGAACACCATGTGCTAAACAGAGTGTCTGATATAGTGCCATCCTTTTCGAAAGCAAAAAAAACTTTATATAAACTGCAGCTCCTGCTTTTTTTTTTCTTGAAGGAAAAACACATTTTGAGTCTCTGAAGTGTCTGAAACTCCTGGTTTGGCCTTGGCTAGATGTCTTAACCAATTTAGCACGCATTGGACCTGTCAACAAAAAGAAAAGTACACCTTTTCTCTCTCACACCCCATATGAGCCACAAGAAAAAAGCCCTCTGTCCCTGCTTTGCAAAGGTCAAGTTACCAAGAGCAGAACCTGCTAAGCACAAGTCTATCATTAATGATGATGATAAAGAATATTAAAAGAATTAGAAACTAAAGCACATACAGTATATCCATAATTAATTGATATTTTTAACATAATTAAAAAATACACATAATTATGGAATTTGTATCTGCTAACTTTAGATCAAGTAGTTGTTAATCGTTATTAACTCAATGCAAACTGTATATTTTTTACTCTGCATGAAAACCGGTCACCCGAGAACAATTCTATGGACCTGACGATGGGGGACATGCTGTCCAGGGGGTCCAAAACCCATAGCACTGCCCCGTTTAGATTTATAATAGTAGTAGACAGTAGACTAGTAGTAGTAACAGTAGACTGTTTAAATGGACTATCAAAATAAAGTGTTACCAATTATATTTCTAACTATACATGCAACTACATGTCAACTAATTCTCATTAATTCACAACTACATGTCTACAAACTCTAAAGGGCTTTTCATACTTGAAATTGTTAACCCATGTTTAGCCTAAACCCCTGATAAACGAAATCCTGGGTTATCTGTTATATATAAGCAGTGTTTTACACTGCAGTGTTTTACACTGCTTATATTAAACCTAGGGTTAGCGGTTAATCCTGGGTATTCATTAACAGACGTTTCACACCGCACATTCCTAAACCCCGGGTTTATGTTCTAATTTGCATATTTCCAGTGTTACTGTACCTGATTGGACGTACGGCAAGGTGCAGGCACACAATAGTTCGTTGATACTCAGCTAATTTCTAAGTCAGTTCTTTAAACACTCGGTTGTTTCTGACGGTGCCGTTGAATTTGTCTTGAATATTTTTTTCTGACCATAATTGTAGAAACAATACAGTCTCCTCATCACTCCATTTCACACGCTTTCCGTCTTTTGGCAATTCTTACTTTTGAAGTTCTTGACGTTAACTTTAACTTACTTCTCACCGGCTGCTGTTTACACCACGCGCGTCTCCTGTTAGAAACTTGACGTAATGCTCACTTATTTCTGATTGGCTGTCTGTTGCTAAGCGTCCAGCAAACACCGCTCTGTTTCACACTGAACAAACTTAGCACCGCACTGCATAACCCTGGGTAAAATGCAGTGCTAACACCTCTTTCAAATTACAGGTGTGAAATGCGTCTTTACCCGGGGTTAAAATCGGTGTTTAGAACGCAGATAACCCAGGGTTAAGTAAAGTGTGAAAAGCCCTCTAGAGTGGACCCTAACAGTCCATAGAGTGGTTTAGGTTTAGGGTTAGTAGAATAAGTTGACATGTACAGTACTTGCAAAGTTATTGAAAGTCAGTATGCAGTGTGTTGTGAACCCATCAAAATAAAGTGTTAGAAGATATTAAGTAGACAGTCTACTAAAACTCCTCTAATGAATGTTTGTTGACATGTAGCTGCAAAGTTACTTACTGTTAGTAGAGTATCTAAAGTGGGCTATCGAAATCAAGTGTTACCATATAATTTACATCATGCTAAAATGATCATCTCTTTCTGAAATCCTGCACCAACAAAGTTTGACAAATTTTTGGAGCAAATACTAAATATTTTTAAAACAGTATACATGTTAATTTTTATACAGCAGGATAAAAACAATGGCAATTAAAAATGCTCTTTTGCATAAGATCACAGAAGTCCAATTGGGAAAAAGATGAAAGGAAAATGTTTTTTGAGAAATGCAAAGGTAGCCAAACAGTACTGCGCGTACTAATGTCTCTGTGCACCTTTTTGTGCGTCCAGACTCTCCTCTTTTAAGAAAATAACAGTACATTTCTGAGCACTTCTACTCATGACGAGGTAAAGTGAGAGTATTTTAAGCGAAACAGCTATTATTCAGTCCGCAGGCAATGCACATAATGATGCACTGTTGTTTTCCTCTTAAACGTCCCTGACCATGCATTTGACAAGTGACAAGTAGCATTTGCTGTTAGTCGGAGCAAACCCACTGTCAGAAAAACCACTGTGACACAATGCTGTGCTATAAACTGCACATTTGTTTCTCAATGGTTTCTTGTTGTTAGACAATTAGGACCGTTCCAATTGAGTAATTAGGGCAACAAGTGTGCCTGGAGTGTCATCTTAAAGAAACACCACATTCGTAGGTCCTTCAGAAATACATTAAAATCAAAGCTTAAGTGTGCACAAAAGACAAAATTGCAAATTACGCTTAAATGCATAGGAAAGGATGCAATAAAATCTAGAAAGCTAAGCACAATTGCACACAATTTGTACGGACGCACTTATGTCCAGTGCTACATCATTTGAGACAAAGCGTAAAAGCCTTCCGGCAAACAGAGCATTAGCCCTTAGGGCAAAAAAGAGAGACGGATTTAAAGGGTTTAGGAAATTCTTATGCGGTGTAAACACATTGTCATCGTTAATGTCAGTGAGAGATATTGAGCTGACATTGGCGACAGTCTAGGCCCGGTTTATGGGTTAAAAATACCCAATTTTTGCACATTGATGGACAGATACAGTAGGAGTGGCAGATGTCAAAAAAGAATGTACACTGGAAATTTTCTCGAAGAAATATGATCAACCTTAAAATGTCCCATGACGATTTCCACAAAGCATGAAATCATCATCTGACGGTATATTTTGTGACAGTTTTGCCCCTGTTAACTCACTGGGAAATGTGAGGAAACAATTAAAATGTTTCTAAACAAATTTCATGAGAAGCAGGTACGAATGATTAACCATGGCTGACGCCTCGTTACCCAATCAGCCTATCATCCGATTACCCTATCAGAGCTAAGAGGTTTTCTTTTAAATAGAGCAAACTGCCCTTCTCTGGTCTCTCGTTCTTTGTATTCCTCAGCATCCCCCTACTCCTCCTTTAGACCTCCCGGGGTTCGGGCCGGACACTGAGGTTCGTCCAAACCCTCACCGCTAGAGAGTTAGAATCCCGAGCTCTCAGCCCTCTCCCCGCACATTACACAATACATTCTTACTCTATACGATTATTAATGAGGAAGTGTGAATTCGTGAAAGGTGATTTGAGGGTTAGAGGCAGTGAGTGACGTGTGTTAAAGAGATTTTTTGGAAACTAGGTCACAATGTACTAAACCACACACTCTTTTTAACAAACTATAAACATACACACCATGGAAATAGACAATATTTATACTTTCTTTTAGTTACAGTTTGAACTGACTAGACTGGTCATGACTAGTTAACTTTTTTAAAGATAATATTTCACATTTTAATAATCAAAAAATCTAATTAAAAGCTGCATTGCCTAAATTAAAGAAAAAAAGAATTGTACTCATATAAAGGGTCAATTATTGTTAATATTGTAAAAAAAAAACTATTGAAAATTAATTATTAAATTCATTTGTTTTACCAGAACAAGAACAAAAATAATAAGATCTAACATGAAATACAAATATACAAAAGATACTGTATATTCATGACCAAAGCTATAAACATGGAAACTGCCTGTATATAGGAAATATACTATATTGCTACAATAAAATACAAATTATAAAATAAATAATTACAGCTAAACAAACTAAAAAACACCAAAAAAAAAGGTAAATATAAAAACAAGTAAATTAAATAAAGTTCTTTTATATTGCCTGTTTTGACCGGGTTTGTAATAGTCCTACTGTTTGTAAAAACAAAGAGATTTAAGTTCCTGTTTTCATCTAATTTCCCTGGATAATCATAGGTAGGCAGTGAAAGTTCTTACCTTTTTATTTAGAATAATGTGCATTGATTAACCGTTCACTAAAAAAACAGACATTTGTATTAAGAAATCAAATCAAGGTTATTTATTTCAGTTTCATATTAACTTTTAATGAAGAGAAAGAAATTCTGAGTACTGAACAGTCCTATAACTGCTCCCCAACTATAAAGGCTAAAAACGAACTTGTCTTCTCTTTAATGTTATTTAAAGACAGCCACACAGACAGAATGGTTCTGACCTCTCTTCCTCCCACCAGGATTGAACCGACCCTCATGCTCAAACAAAAAAAGGAAAATCAATGAGGGTGACTGTAGCTATCAGCCTTGGAATCTGAAGGGTGAATATTCAGAGTATGTGAAACAGATGTGATATTGGTGTGCAAACGCCGGAGGACAGTGTCAGGTCAGTCCCCCCTGGGGAAAACGACCTCAAACTGACAGCAGTCACGGTCGAGTGTCCTGCAAACGGAGAAGGGCAACAGAGTCAGAGCACAAATTAGACCATCTTGGACTGCAAGAACTCAAACAGAATTACACTGCAGAATAATAATGACACCAAACGCACACATGCTTTGAAGCACAGGCCAATAGATAAGAGTTGCTACTCTGATACACATAACGTGTCTTACTTAGCTGAACTAAATGAGGAGAGTCAAGTATTGGGCACTGTCCAAAAGGCAAAAAGCATTCAGATACTGAGACAAATCAAAGCTGTAGACATTTACACTTATTCTTGTTGCCGCAGGCTGACTTGGTTGATGTGTCTTCACTTCTAATCTAGTGTGACTGATAATCACGCCAGGATTTAAGGGTATTACATACACAGTATGACTCCAATAAGGTCTACAGATCTTTACAAAAGAAAAGACATTAATAATCAATCCATTCTACTACCTATAAAGAATATGAGCTGCTCAGCTTACAATTGTGATGTTCTAAATCCATTACAGAAGCACTTAATCTGGATTTATCCTTCATTGTGGGACATGTGAAAAGTTCTCTAACAAAAAAAGACTAACTAGTTATATTCAATTGGAAAAACACAAATAATAAATATTTAAATATCACTGAATCAACTTTAATGCGTTACTTTATACTAGCGCTGTCAAATGATTCGTTGTGATTAATCAAATCCAAAATAAAAGTTTTTGTTTACATAACGTGTTAATATACTGCACTGTGTTTATTTAAAATGTATATATAAATACACGCACATACAGTATATATTTTGAAAATATGTACATGAATATAAATGTATATATTTATAATATTATATTATATTAAATTATATATGAATATTTTTAACGTTTATGTATATATAAACATTAAATATGTTTTCTTCAAAATATATATGCATGTGTTTGTATTTATACTAGGGCTGGGCTGTTAATAAAAATTAATGCGCTAATATTTTTAACACAATTAACACGCAGCGCCCCCTAAAATACACAGCAAAATAGAATAGAACCTATTCCGCACAGAAAACTAGCACTGCATTCTAGTTATGATATATTGACAAGTTTCAAATAATTTTGAACATTCGCTTTGTCACGTCCAGTGAAGACAGACTTCAGCTGTAGCGGAGCAACTGTCACGTTTGGTGTAGACATGGTGTTATGGATGCATTTTCGAAAATAGTTTCCTCTGAAACTACCAACACACTACCGTCAGGATGTACAATACTTTCAGCTTTATGACAGAGATGAAATATCCAAACGGGACAACTTAGCTCAAGTTAAACATGTTGCCGTAACCTGAGATCACTGGACGTCAATCAGCTATCACAGCTTACACCAGGTTCTTTGTTTATATGCACTTCATCACTTGTGACTGGACTTAGGTCCTTCGTGTTAACTCTGCTGACGTCAGTCATGTACAAATCTGATGCATTGTAGTTTGTTATTCAATAATAAATGGTAAAAAATTATCCGTGTATGTTGCGTCAATTTATTTTTAAATTTGAAATGAAATATTCAGAAACAAGAAAACGGTAAATTTGTCTTTTTTAATTTGTAAAAAAAAATAAAAGAGATTTAAGCTGATTTTCGTTTTTTGGTCCATGGGTAGAAAAAGTATAAATGACTCGAAAAGTCATTTTCCACTTGTGGGAGGTCATGACACGCCCCTTATCACCGACTGCTCAACCAAATCTGAGTCCATGGCGTTCATCATCAGTTCATGCAGCTAAATAAAAGTCCTCTGCTGCTATATCAGTATATATCAATATGACAGCTTTCTGTGCAGCCTAAACGCGTTTCACAGAAATATTTATTTCTCACACATAAATACGCACCCAGGCTCGAAATCCCCTCGGGATAAAATTGCGATTGTGTTCTGTGCCTGTGTAAATACATGTAAATAAATGGAAACATTCCCTAAAAAACAGTCAGTAATGACAGTGATGCGGTCAGGACTCGCGGCCTCCCTTAAGTATGATTAATGATAAATGATAAATATGGTTAATGTTAAATATGATTAATGATTTCGCCTGTGCCTGCTTTGTCCCGAGAGTGCTGCTTTTAAGTAAGCATAACAGAAATGTGCCAGACACGCACTTTTATATTTTAATCTATTGCGTTCAAACTCTGAGTATTATCTGAGTAATTAGTGACACTAAAAATCCCTATTAAAAAATTACACTATAATATTTGACGCAAGATTGTATTTTTCCACTGAATTTTCTCCCACTGGGTTAAAGACTTTTTTAGCCTATTTAATATAAATGTAATTTTTAATTTATTTTTTCCCCCATAAAACTGTTATGGCCACTGGTAGGGAGTGTTTAAGGTTCTATTAAACATACCCGCACAACAGTGAAGTATTGATGCATAGGCGGAGCGTGAACCAACTCCAGGGTACGGCTAAAGGGTTTATTCGACCACCCACGTCACCAGCCTCAGTGGGCTTCTTTTTCATGGGCTCAGACCCTTGCATAGATTACCGGGCCCTAAACGAAATCAATGTGAAATACAGATATCCCTTAGCTCCTGCTGCCCTGGAACAGCTCCGGTCTGCTCGTCTCTTCACCAAACTAGATCTATGCAGTGCCTACAATCTGATAAAAATCCATTAAGGAGATTAATGGAAGACGGCTTTTTCAACCACCAATGGGCACTATGAATACTGTCCAATAGTCCCTTTGTGTTCGAGGCCCTCATAAACGACGTATTCAGAGACCTGCTCAACCGCTTCGTCATAGTCTACATAGACGATATCTTGATCTATTCCAGATACCTAGGATCCCATGTTCAGCATATGTTCGTACCATTCTTGAAAGACTCATAAACCCCAGATTCTTTGCCAAGCTCACGAAGTGCAAGTTTTATCAAACCAACATTGCTTTCCTGGGTTACATCATCAGCGCTGAGGGAGTGGCTATATACGACAAGAAGGTCGCAGCAGTTGTCAACTGGCCTAAACCCTTAGAACTTGAAAGAACTCCAACGATACTTGGGATTCATTAGGAACTTCAGTAAAGTCGCAGCCCCACTTACCTCTCTGACCAGGAAGAGAACTAAGCATTTAAAGAGTAAAAGAGCTTTCCAGGAGCTCAAGGCAAGATTCACCACAGCGCCTGTCCTTCGGCATCCAGACCCAGAGAAACAGTTTGTGGTCGAAGTGGACGCTTCCAAGCGTCAGTTAGACCATAATAGCTTGGGAGCCATCCTCTCACAACGGCAAGGCAATCCACCCAAGTTATTCCCCTGCTCCTTTCACTCCCGAAAGCTCACTCAGGCGGAGCGCAATTATGATGTGGGCGACAGGGATCTTCTTGTACTCAAGTGAGCACTTGAGAAGTGGAGGCACTGGAGGGATCCAAAGAATCATTCCTTTTTATAACAGACCACTGCAACTTGGAGTACTTACTCTCAGCCATGAGAATCAATGCCAGGCAAGCACGTTGGTCCTTATTCTTTTCATGCTTCCAGATAACCTATCGGCCAGGATCGAAGAATGTGAAAGCCGACGCCTTGTCCCGACAGTTTGATGGTACCTCGTCCATTTGCTAACCTGAACCTATCTTACCTCCCACGATGATCATCGCATCAGTCCAGAGGGACATCCTCAGAGAAATCTCAGATGCCCAGGTCACTGACCCTGTTCCAACGGAGTGTCCTCCCCATAAGGTCTATGTTCCCCAAGCACTAAGGGACTGAGTCCTTTATCTCATACATGACAGTCCCAACGCAGGTCATACAGGCATCTTTGCGACCATTGATCTTACCATTAACCGGTTCTGGTGGCCTAACTGATCAGCAGAAGTAACTAACTTAGTCAATGCCTGTTCCATCTGCCAAACGTCTAAGTCCTCACGTCAACGCCTGGCCGGATTGCTTCAAGCCCTACCTATACCACAATGGCCTTGGTCCCACATCACCATTGATTTCGAACCACTACACCACCATTCTGACTGTAGCAGATCGGTTTTCCAAAGCCTGTCACTTGGTGCACCTGACTAAGCTACCCACCCCTTGGGAGGCGGCTCAGGTCCTGATGGAACAGGTATTCCGCTATTATGGTCTGCCTGAGAATATAGTCTCTGACAGAGGACTGCAATTCACATCAAGGGTATGGAAGGCGTTTTGCACACAAATGAACATCAATGTAAGCCTCACCTCTCGATACCACCGGCCAGGCGGAATGCATGAACCAGGAGCTCATCCGCTTTCAGAGAACTTACTGTCATAACAATCAAGAGGACTGGAGCCAGTGCCTGATCTGGGTGGAATATGCACAGAATTCCTTGTGGAAACCATCAACCAACATGACCCCGTTTCAATGCATTCTAGGATTGATCATTGCTGCCTGCCCTGAACATTCTACCTGTCTTGTGATTACGATTTACTGCCTTGTCTACTCCATTTCTGTCTGCCTGTGTACTGACCATCGCCTGTTTGACTATTCTGACTATTAAAAGCTCGCAAATGGATTCAGACGATTCTGGTGCTTCTTCATCACACATGGAAAGGAAACGTAGAAAAAATTATTTTTAATTTTTATTTTTATTTTAATTAAATTGTAATCATGTTAAAAACTAATTCTGTCCTATTAAACGTGTTTTATTAGCCTACACGACACTGTTTGGTTCCAGCCTAAAAAGACAGGTATACAATGTTTAATACATTTGGCTGTTTTTAGTCATACCCTGGAGTTGGTTCACACTCCGCCTATGCATCAAAACTTAACAGTCACTGTTGTGCAGTTATGCTTAATAGAAACTCAAAAGCTTCCATCCAGTGGCCCGAGGTCCTTAACACTTTTATGGGGGAAAAAATTAATTAAAAATGTAATTTATATTCAATAGGCTAAAAAAGTCTTCAACCCAGTGGGAGAATATTCAGTGGAAAAATACAATCTTTCGTCCATTTTTATAGTGTAATTTTTTTAATAGGGATTTTTAGTGTCACTAATTACCCAGATAATACTCAGAGTTTGAACGCAATAGATTAAAACATAAAAGTGCATGTCCGGCACATTTCTGTTATGCTTACTGAAAAGCAGCACTCTCGGGAAAAAGCCCGACAATTTCACACTGTCAAATATATACTGTATTTGACAGTGTGAAATAAATATTTCTATGAAACGCTTTTAGGCTGCACAGAAAGCTGACATATTGATATATACTGATATAGCAGCAGAGGACTTTTACTTTGCTGAATGAACTGATGATGACGCCATGGACTCGGATTCGGTTGACCAGTCGGCGTTAAGGGGCGTGTCATGACCGCCCACAAGAGTAAAACGAAATTGAGTCGTTTATACTTTTTCTACCCATGGACCAAAAAACGGAAATCAGTTTAAATCTCGTTATTTCGTTTTTTTTAACAAATTAAAAAACAAAAAATAAACCGTTTTCTCATTTTTGAATATTTCATTTCAAATTTAAAAACAAATGGACGCAACGAACACGGACCCTTTGAGACAAGTAGTATCTTCAGTGTGCTTTTTGTCATTTCTGAAGCTCAACAATCAGTTCTCATTCACTTTATTTTTATATACATGTATATATTAAAAAAATTGGGCAATATATCAAATGTCTTTTTGTGCTTCTCAGAAAAAAGCATGACAGCGAGTATATGACAGCATTTTTTATTTTGACTTTTCAAAAAGAAAAAGAAAAAACTAATTTATTCCTTCAAGAGACTAGAACAAAAAAAGAGGCATAAATGTGAAATTGAGAATGACAGCACCTATCTGAAATCGGTTTTATATGACATTGCAGTACTTTATGAAAAGTGTGTGTGTGTGTGATGGAAATTATATAAACTGCTGTATTACTGTAAATGTAAGTGTCCTCGTTTCTATCTGTCTTCTAACTTCCTGCTGCAAAAAAAAAAAAATGAAAAGGAATAATTAGGATACAGAAGCTATAGAAGACCCAGACCCAGATATGTTTATAGATAAAAGATGGCTATGTCAAAATGTGTGATTTCTCAGTTCCTAGTTATTGATGAGAATCTGAATTCCTTTGGGTAGATGAAAGAATTCACGAGTGGCATACATGAAATACAGGCCATTAATTTCTAAGTTGACAGCGTCTGATCCTTTTGCAGGCTGTCTGCCTCCAGTCCGTCTCAAGACACTCTCCAATGCCTCCCAAGCCTCTCATTTTGAAACATCTCCTATTTCAAATTCTTTCAACTTCTCTGCAGTATCAAACAGAAGGGTTTAGACCAGCTTCAGGTTCAGACTGCTACACGGCACGACTCTGGAAAGTTACGATGTATTTGGAATGTTTTAGTCCTAAATTACGCTCCATTTCAAGAGGTTTGTGAGTCTAAAGCTGAATACAGAATTCTGTGATGTTATCACACCACACAAAGCAAACACAGTAATTCTATTGTACAAGTCTATGCATTAATTAAAAAGTACATAATGATAATAACTTTTCCTTTCTAAATTGTAAAACACTGTTGCTAGACTAGGAATTTTAATCTGCACTTCACTTTGATGTGTATGGATAGTTTCATTAAGTTTTAGAGAACAATCTACTCGATGGGACATCCTGTGCCATGGGGCAGGTCTATTTGTCACCTGCCTTCCTCGAGGCAGGCCTGTGAAACAGCGACAACCTTCCCAAACTGCTTTTATCAAACTGGAAAGACGAAGCAGCAAGAGGGAGAGAGAGAGAGATGTATTATACTCTAAGGTCATTTTGGCATCAGCCCCATGAGGAGATTGCTGCGGACAAATTGGTAGTCCAGCCGTGTGAGAGTGTGTTCCAAAAGCTGACTCCAAAAGCACTACAGAAAATAGCCACTTGTCTCCCAACAACACAAGCTTTTGGTAAATAGCATTTTCCATCAGTCTAGCTGATGACAAGAGTTGCATCACTCTGAAATTCAGCAGTGTATCAGCAGGCAACAATTCTTGACTCTACAGTTCAAGAAGCGCCATAATGTCTGACGTTTTTCTACATGTAGCCTGGTTACTGAGCGTCGCACACAAAATTGGTAAACACTTCTCATTGGGTCAAGCTCAAATCTTAGTGTTTTTTTAAAATAAAGACAGAATTTTTTGCTACATGCTAATGATTTGTTAAACCACTAGGTGCATGAATCTAAGTGGCACTTTTTATAAACTGAATGTACTCCATCATAGAGTCAACAGAGATAAAATTGCCATTATTCTATACAGCTTGTTTGCACAACACAAATCAAACAAACCTCTTTCCTAAATCTTCAGTTTGTTTGTGTCTTAAAAGAAATGGCTTAAGATTCAGTCTGGTGCCAAATGAATGAATCAGAGAGACAGTGGCATTAGGAGGCTGCAAAGATGTTATCACTTCAAACTGGGAGCTGAACATTATAGCTCTGGCTTTTTGCCATTATCACCTCCCCAGTACCTGCGGAATTTGATGAAGATAGAAACCATTAGTGAGGACCTAAAAAAGTTATTATTGTAATCTCTGGAAAAAATAAGAGCAAAAGCAAAATGGTTTTTATTAATAGCAGTGTTCAAATTAATAAATGGCAGCTATAGTATATGGTTATGGTCATTCCACAATAATTCCATTTTCCTGGTTTATATAAACAGCATATTGTATATTTTAAAAATTACACACACATACATAGTCTATATACTATATGTACTGCCCTAAAAAAAAACATAACTCTATAAAGTGTGAAATAATTGCCAAATTAATTCTAAGCAGGACACTGGAAATTTCACATTTAGATGTTTTGGTAATTAAAATGATCTACTAAAGGAAATTGTGAGCACAAACTTGATTTTTAAATCTATTCTAAAGTTACTGTACTCTTCTTTTGCATTTTCTGGGAAAGTATTTTTTCTATATTTGTTAGTAAGCTTAGTTATTTGTTAGTTATACATTTCTACATTTTCAAGACGCAGAGCACTTTATTTTGTTGTCAGAAGATTTGTAATGTTTATTGATTTCTTTTATTGTGAAACATTTCATTTGGGAAAAGAAGATTTTTGTTATTATAACTACACTAATGTTAGTTATATATACCGGAACTTATTTTAGACGTTACAACGCACTATTTTCTTGTTTGAATTATTTTGTTGTGAGAAGATCCTGTAATGTTTAATAATTTATTTTATTATAAAACAAATTTAAATGAATGTCATATACTTTCATTACAGACAAAAACAATCGGAATCGGCACGAATCGGAAGGTCACACTTACGGCAAAATTGGAAAATTGCAAACGGCCAAGAAATTTGCAATCGATGCATCTCTAATGGGTTGAACTGTGAACTGTTAATAGGGAGTTGGATGCATTTGGTAAATTGTCATTCATTTGTCTAATAGTCATATATAT
>JAUCMT010000002.1:10863377-10874444 GCA_032357475.1 Enteromius thamalakanensis | reverse complement strand
TTTCCTCATGGGGACCTAACAAATGTCCCCACGAGGTCAAAATTTACTAGTATTCCTATCTTTGTGGGGACAATTGGGCCCTGTATACACACACACACACATAAAACATTAACTTAAAAAAACCTATTAAACCTAGACCTAATATTATTTTTAGGACTCTGTTGAACAGAAGATTAAAAAGTACAGCATCTACTTAAAATAGTCTTTAAAATAAATAAATAAATAAACAAAAATCCCCAAAAGTTGTGAGGAATAATGTATTATAATATTATAACCTGAATAAATTTGCTTGGTAACACACTTTTACAGTAACTTCCACTAAAAACATTAACCTCACTAAGGTTTAAGGTTTAAAAATCATCACTTACAAAGTTTCTTTGCTTTCTCTGTATCTTCTCTGGACCCCCTGAAGGTAATTTCATGATTTGGGAACCCCTGGATGAAAACCCAGAGAAACTAAGAAAAATCCATGTTTTATGTATCTTCCCCATGGACCCCCAAGTGAACCTTCAGGGACCTCCCTTTGAAAACCCTAAGTATTGATGGATTAGAAACGCTTCAGTGTGTTGCGATGGAGAATTTCACAGCAAACGGAATGGGCATGAGGGATTAAACACGCCGTTGATATTTATGCAGCCTTTTTCTTCTTTCACCTCACTTATACATCAACTGTAATATGTACACTGGAGAATCCCTCTCACTTTAGAGCAATTTACGGCAGTGATGGGAATAATTTGTACGTTTCCATTTAAATCTAAAATCATTATTTCTTTGCTTGTTCCTTAGCAGATGTCACCGGGCCTTGTTCATTTATTGCATACAGCCCACCTAAGTGTATGGCATCTTGTTTTTGCGGCTCTGGACAACTGTTTGAGAACTGGCCTGTGCTGGCGGGAACAGCAAAGCTGTTGTTCATCATTCGGCACAATCCAAAGGGAAAAGGAGAGGAAATGAGCACTCTGAGACCATGTCCCCATACATCCTGTTGAAAAATGCCACTGCGAGACCTCAAGGAAATCAAACGGCCCCTTAAGCTGTGATCGCAAGTGAACGTTTGGACACTGCCATTTTGTCTGTGCAAGATAAATGAGTGAGCGCACACTTTATATTACTTGTGAACATCTGTGCTGTTTAGATTTCCTCCAGGGATTTCGGCTCATAAAATATGCAGGAAGAGCAGCTCTACTTCTCTACTGCAACTTCCTATTGTAACAGTTCATGGATCTTCATGTTCACTCGCTCATTTATTTATTGTGTTTATTTTCATATTTGTTTGGCAGAACCGTTTCGTTAATAAGAGTGAACATAAAGCACATCCTGCTATTCAGTATGATGCAACTGCATTGTAATGCAGCCGATGCTGATTCCTGGAAGGATTTATGTTAAGTAACAAATCTCTGAATACAATATAATATTTCTCCATAAATAATTTTGTATCCAGGGAGCATATCTTCACAAAGCTGGAAGGTTACAAACAGAAATGTTATAAAACCAGGCATGCGATTATGAAAACATTCTGTGGCCTGCAGATATATATGCTGCGTAAGGATTCTGCCACTCACGCCATGATTGACCAGGAAAAAACCCAGGAGGCTATTAGTAAAATGGAGATGAGCTCAGAATAAAAAATTATAAATTACTGGAGCCTTGAAGTGAATGTAAATCAATCAGGATGCATTAAACATGTTTCTGCCGGAGAAAAGAACATTTTCAAGTTGAGTGGTAGGTTGCCCATGGATCATAATTGGTGAGCTGGACTGTTAATGCAATTTACTGTAGACAATGGAATTAATTTTAACATTTCAAAGTAACAATCAATAGATTATTATCCAAATTTTAGACAGGACAAATGGTGGTTAATTACATTTGAGGGCGATAACTTCCAAAATGCTTACATGTATAAATGAAATTTCACACAGTGATTGAACTATGCATATTCACAGTCTTTCACAAAGCTCTGCGTGAATCTGACAGGAATATTAATCAACCGCTGTATAAGACTTTTTTCCCCCCTCTCTGAGAACTGAGAAATTTGACTAAAAGTGGCAAAAATGATTTAACTAAGAATTGTTTTAATGCCATTGGGTGATATGCATTAAATTATGAGAACTGCAATATATGCAGATGTAAAAGGTGAGTTTGGTACAACATGCTTTCAGCGTTTCAGATTTAAGTAGCTATTGAGTATGCATTTTTAAAGTAGGCATATTTAATGAAATATAAAGCATAAATGTCCTTAAAGTTTATACCTGGGGTAAAACACGGGGTAAAAACCTTTCAAACACTTGACCTACGACTAATATTATGTAGGTCTATGCAGTATTTTCCATTCTCATTTGCATATAAAAGAATGTTCTTTATGTCCGGTGCATAGTGGCATTTAGGTAGCAGGTCCTTTCCTCCATAACAACCGTTGATCCGGCATAGTCCGAGAAGTGAATTCAATCCCGAGAGACCCCGGAGCGCTTCTGCACTTTCACATTCTGTGGTTTCGTTTAATTTAGTACTCGTTTTCCTCTCCTTTTATATTTTTCGCACCCCGAACTTTTTATATAAGCTTGTGGAACTCATCAAAATCTGCCGTCCTGGAGAATGACATCAATCACGGTCCCCAGCTTCTCCTGCAGGGTGGAGGAAACTGCTCCAGTGTCACTCTGAGGAGAAAACCCAACTTTAAATACATCTCTGGGTGGGTTCTGACAAAACCTATGGCTCTCATGCCAAGTCTCAGAAGCTCAAAAAATTCACACTGTGCACACTAAACTAGGGTTGCTTTACTTATTGACTCAAGCATGAAACCCTTGTTGGAGAGGAAGACATTCAATAAGCAGCAATTTAGCAACACCATAGCAACATAAAACACCCTAGCAAACAATAAGTGGGACACTTGCAACAAAGAATGTAGCATCTGCCAAAATTTCTATAGCAACTACAAAGCTACCATTACAACAGCAGTCGCCTAATAACAGCAAAGAATCAAATAACAATAGCAAATGATAAACAGCACACTAGCGACCACCCTTAACACCATAGGAACCACCAAATTTCATCTTTGCATCCACGAAAAAACATCACCATAAAAACTCTAGCAATTAATCAAAAAACACCTATTATTTCCCTAGCAACCACCCAAAACATTTAAGTAACTAACAGATAATTTAGCCAAAAAAAACATAATAGCTGCATTTCCATTACAGACCTATGCAACATTTTATAAATGTCAAAACTATCGCAAAAATAGACAGCGTTTTTATTAACATTTTATTAATGTTAGTAAACATTAAAATTAAAGAATGCCCATGTGAATTTTATGCATGCCAGGTGACCTGCAATTGTGAAGAAAAAATTTTTAAAGTTTCAAATGGCAGTATAACGAATTTTATATTTATCTAGTATGTAACCACAGTGTAAGTACACATTGCTACATAGTATCTACAGCTGTAATATTTCTGTAATTACACACATGTAACAGCACTCAGAATGGTGTGTGTAAGTACAAATGTGTAGCAGGACATTGGTAACAACTTCACTAAGTATAACAGGAATTACATACTGTAGCTACATTTTGTAACAGCAGTATGTATAAGAGTAACTAGAACAGGGGTGATCAGGAGGTGTAGTTGGGTAGGTTTAGGGATATGTAAAGTGGATGGAGTTGGTGCACCTCTGTAATACCAATGTATATACATAGTAACTCCTGAGGAACTGGCCACTTAATATAAAGTGTAACATTCTGGACACCAACCACAATTTTTATGTAAAGCCTAATTTACTGCCTGCTGCTGTGTAACATCAGAGTAATTACATGCTAAGTCCAGAGTAATTGTCTATTTAATATAAAGTGTAACACTTTATTTACCAAAAAGTGCTGTTAGTCCTGTTACATATTTGTATTTTCATTACCAAAAAGTGTTGTTACCAATGTCCTGTTACACATTTGTACTTACTCATACAATTCTGAATGTTGTTACATCTGTGTAGTTATAGAAATATTACATCTGTAGATTTTATGTACCGGTGTGTACTTACAGTGTGGTTACATACTATATACATATCTAGTTACTATGGAAGTACACAGGTATTAGGGACACTCAATATATATATTATAATATATATATATATATATATATAAGTTGTGATTTCAAAATTAAAGTTCAAATGATAACTCTGACTTTACACATTTTGGTGTCCACATATTTATTTAATTTCAATGGCTATGGCATTTCGGTCCTAAAGAAATTGTCAAATATTATAGATCAAATGAATACATCATGTATTTTAACGGTTTAGTTCAAAAAAATAACACTACTACTTTGATACTTTACTATTTAAACTAATAATTATTATTATATGTTTTTTTAAGTATTTTCAAAGGCTGTTGTTTACTTATATCCACTTTCATTACCACAAAAATAATAATTATAATTGTAGGGCCTTAAAAAATAAATAAATAAATAAAAATACTGCACATTTGCATTTTCTCCTAAATCATTTTTTTTAATATATATAGAATTTTATCTGTAATGGACTAGAACACGTGGACATGTTGTCATTCTTAGACCATAATACGGAATTATGATTGTAGTGATTGTAGTGTTGCACTTTATTTTTGAAGAAAAAAAAGGATTTAATAAAAATTTGGATTTTATTTGATTTAATAAAATATACTTAAGAAAATTGCAGATCTTTGTGGGAAATTAATTGATTAGATTAGTTGATTAATCGATAAATTAGTCGCTAGAATAATCAAAACAAAAATAGTTATTAGTGACAGCCCTACACCATACAGTAACAACAACATATAACACCCAAGAAACATTCTGCTAAATGCTAAAAACATCTTCCTAACGTCTTGTTTACATATGTATCCCTCGTTCCCCGACGAAGGGAATGGAGACGTCATGTCGGATATGACCGACATCGTAAAAATTTTTCCAAATCAAGTCAAAACACCACAGCAACACCCTGGCAACCAAGCACCACCTCACATTGTCTTATTTTATTTAAATGCCTGCTTTCTAACAGTTACATGAGAGTTGCTGTAAGACTTGGTGGCTCATTTAAACTTAGCTGGAGTAGAAGAAATTCTAATTAAACGGTGACAGAGACAGAATTACATTTTTATGAATGCAGCTGGCTGGTATTTCTAAAACCACACATCTCTATTTGCATAGAATTCACAAACACAACTCAGTAATTACCTTGCTTCAAATGTACCACGAGAAAAGCTGTTGTTCCCATCCATGTGAATAACCAAATACCTGAATTTACATGAGGTCTGTGATTGGATAAATCCCATGACTAACACACTGTTGTGACTGCTCAAAGGTGGAAATATTTGCAAACACATTTAATCATTCCTGTGATGGAGCTTGTTAGAACCGGCTGTTATCTCTGAGAGGATGCTAATGAGGTCTGCAAATTATTCGGGTGATCATGACACATTGCATTTATCCAGCAAAGTCTAGTGATTTGTGAAAACGATGATAGACAGATAAGACTAGTATGTGGCAAAAAAAAATAATGAGATGAACCTCAAGGAATCCAAAGTCTTGTCTATCTCTGACAGTACCTTTCAAAGGCCCTTTTGATGTTTCATATTCAAGTCGAACAGCAATGCGCTGTTTCGTCTCATTGGTGTTTTGGCATTGCATGTCGGTTGAGTGGCCTAATTAAGCTCTAATAATGCTAATTATAATGTTGCTCTTGAAAATTATGCAATTATCTATGAGTACACTGCTACTCGCTTTCCAATCTGGAAGTCTCAAAATGGTGCTTGCACGCTGTACTTAAAAGATAACTTTGAACATTTTTGGATACTCCAGAATTCCCCGAATATCAAGGACTGAGTCACAGAGTTCGTTCCAGGGGATTTTAAAATGTATAATTGACTTCAAGTTAAAAAGCAAAATACAGTACTTTGAAGTGATTTGGCAGAGACATCTTCTTAATTATTTACAACTTAAGGAAAGTTCGGTGTGCTTTATACGTCTAAGGCTTCATACACTGACAAAGTGCCAACCTCCATCCCAGCTTTAAAATATTAGCACTCCTGGGATGCAAACGTGAGTATTCTGCAAGCTTATGAAATGTGTCAGTGATAAAACCTGTCTAACTACAGTACAACACCTTAAAAAATGTCAAGAACAACACTCTAGCAACCACCAAGCAGTGTTACAGTAACCATCTAAAACCACCAAACAATTCCTTTGCAAACACACTAGTTGCCACCTAGTACAAAACAAGCAACTGTATAGCAACATCCTGGCAACCACCCTGACTTATGGACAGACAGACAGACAGATAATACAGATATACATCATGTATGTTTAATACACAGACGTATCCTACAATACATGTTGGTGAACAAATCTATAAAATGCCCAGAACAATAATCATACTGGACTGTGTTATCTACACAAAGTTATGTGCCATAACACGACTTTGATTCATTACAATATAATTTGGTATTCCGTCTAGTGATACATACCAGACATCCTCTTATGAAAGGGCGCAAAATGTCAGCACAGCTCTCAAATCCCCTCTAAGGCAAAGCTATTATCCAATAGAGGAAAATAGCTCCTTAGTGACATTTCTCTCTGAATGAGAAAAACGGCTTGGCTTTTTCTAACTTGTTTGTAAGTGTTGAGTTTAATAATGTTCTTCTCCACTCGATGTGGACAGTCACAGGTAACCGTGTGTGAGGACTAGGACAGTCTCTTTATTATCAGCTTGTCTGTACTCCACAACAAAGCCACCAACAATAGGACCTGCAATTTCAATCTACATGGCGTTTTCGGGCGCTGCAACTATGAAAGCAAACAAAGTGAGGGAATTTGTCAGGGAATCAATGGTAATCAGGCAGGCTGCTGCTTTCTGGGCCATTAGTGGGGCTTGCTATGAAAGCCGCGATCCGCTCGCTCTAATGAACGATTGGGTCTGAGTGGGAAGAGTAAGCCATAATAATGCTGCTGGAATAAACTTCAAATTAATTTCCTATAGGGGCCTCTGACTGAACCTCACAAAAACATGTCATTTGGTTTGCCTTTGCTTAGGAAGATCTTGGACTTCAGCATGGTTATATTTGAAAACAAAATATTCCAAATTAATTCTGACCAGACTTTTAAGATGAATGACACAGTGATTAACTAGAACATCGGTTTCCAAATATACTGCATAGGGAGCAGAGTATGTGAGCGGAGTGGAGGGGCAAGAATTTCCGCTCCACGCTCAGAGCATTTTATGATCACCCTGCTCCAGCTCCGCTCCGGGTTTACCATTTCCCGCTCCTCACTCCATCCCCGCTCCCTCCCTATTTGATCCTTCGCTCCATGTTCGCTCCATGAAAAAAATGTCTCTAATTAACTGTAATTTTTTAATTATTTTTATATCGAACCTCTGCATTCAGTGAAAAACATCAACATGCTTTAGTAGAACAGTAGCTATATGAGCGCGAGCCAAATATATATTGGCTATCGTTTAGCTCACTTTTGAACAAAATAAAATACAAATACTGGATGTGGCTAGATTAAATAAATAACCAGAAGAAAAACATTACATTAAATAAAATAACTAAACTAAAATAAGTTAAAACGAAAAAAAAATGCATGTAGACTATTATTGCCTTGTCTTAACTTGTACCTCCTCGCACTCACATTCTCCTTTGTCGTCATTTAAGATACATTTGTAATTTTTACTAACCTTCTTTAAGATAATATTTTAGAAAATCCATCTTTCTGTTAGTGGTGCTTAACTGTGCTTTACATAACATGAATCTAATGCAGTTGCATTATGGGTGGAGCGGTAGTGGAGCGCTCTCGGAGCGAAAGAAAATCGCGACGCTCCGACTTTCAAAAAATCCGCTCCAAGCTCCAGGCAAAATCATGCCACTCTGCTCAAATACTCTGATAGGGAGAGCAGTTCTTGAGCTTTTCCACAGCAAATGTCATTTGGAACATGTAATTTCGTAAGCTTGACTTTGCTTATGAAAAAGATTTACATTTATTAGCATCCTAAAAGGCAAATTTTGTAAAAAAGAAAGACACCAAACCAATTCTGACCAACCTTTTTAGACCTTTGAAACTATGATGAACTAGACTCAACCAACCCTGCCCCTGGAAAGCTACCATCCTGCAGATTTTAGCTCCAACCTCAACAAACACACCTGGGTATCAACTTGATAATTACAGGCAGGTGTGATGGACCAGGGTATACAGGATGGTAGCTTAGCAGGAGCTGGGTTTGAGATCCTTGATATAAAGGCCGGTTTCTAAAAATACATTATGGGGAGTGATACTTAAGTTTTCCTATGGCATTTGCCATGGCAAATCTTGAGTTTGCCCAGGAAGATATTGAACTTCAACATCCTAATTGGCAAACTGAAGACTGATGAGCTTAAATCTAAAGATTGGTTTCCAAAAATATAGTATTTGGAAAGTAGCACTTGAGATTCTCCATAGCAAAAATAATTTGTAACATTTCTTTCCTAAAGACAAACTGAGTCAAAACCAACTCTGATCAACCTTTTTAGAACGAAAACACCATGACCTGCTTCTGGAGAGCTACCATCCTGCAGATTTCAGCTCCAACTCTATTCAAACACACCTGGGTAACTTGATAAATACAGACAGGTGTGTAGCAGCAGGGTCTGAAATGCAGTCTGCAGGATTGTAGCTTTCCAGGAGAGGAGTAGGAGATCCCTGCTAAAAGGATTGGTTTCCAAAAATACATTGGGAAAAAGATTCATGGCAAATGTTATTTGGAAAGCTTGACTTTGCCTAGGAAACATCAGCATCCTAATCAAAAGAAAGCCACCAAACCAGTTCCTACCAGGACTAGACTCTAAGGGTTGGTTTCCAAAAATACAGTATGGGAAGACAAGGTGTTAAAGTCTTAGGAAGACCTTGAGCTTCAGCATAGTAAAAATCTAAGTAACCATTGAGTCTACAGGTTGTTAGACTTTAAAGGTTGTTTTCCAAAAACACATTTTGAGGAGAGCACTTCTTGAGATTTGTCATTGTACTGTGCATACTTTTTGGACAGCTTGACTTTGAAAGGGAGATCTTAGACGTTTGTATCCCAAAGGATGAACCAAAAAAATAAAAAAATAAAAATAAAAATACAAATACAAATACAAATACAAATACAAATACAAATAAAAATAAAAAAATTCACCAAACTAATTCCAACCTAATTCCAATAATTTTTACACACTGATCAACAAGACTATATTTCCAAAAATACAGCATGGGGAGAGTGGTTCTTGATATTTGCTAAAGCTATGTCTACTTTAATCTTTAAAGCAAAGTGTTATTTCTTGGAAAGTCTTAACGAAAAGTGAAATATTCTTGCCTGATCTGATCTCAGACAACCAGAACTATGTACAGGAGATCGGATTTTTTTATTTTTTTTATTTTTTGTAAAGGAATTAGTCCCTGCTTCAGTGATTTGGTGATATGTATGCTCTCCCCCCAATGGATTATTAGAAAATAGCAAAGCATGAAAGTGCTGAAAATAAGACCGGTTCTTTTTTATTTCCTAGTCAACAGAAGCACCAAGCTTACTTCTATGCCTTTTTGAAATAGAAAATCAAAAAGCGTACAGTGTGTTCCACTGTGGCTTGACAAGCATGCCAAAACATTGACAAGCATAATATTAGCTTCACAAACAGTACAGAAAATGAAGATTGTAAATAACGAATGATGGGAAGGACATGCAACTGAAAAAAACAGACAGGAGTAATACTTTCTTCACAATAACAAACAAGCAAATAACTTTCCAGTGAAACCAGATTGCACAGGTGACTTCTTAATGCACTGAAATGATTATTCAGCATGACTACGACAAAAACTATAAAAGGCTTATGTTTTCTTCTCTTCACTATTAGAAAAAGGAATATATTGTGAAATGAAAAAAGAACCAAGATTCCTTGAATTCCTTTAACTGATTGAAAATTAATCAATTCTTTAGCCTTTTTCTATCCTCCAATCACACTATGGCCCGCCTGAAGGATTGAGGTCAGTTCCATCATATTCGAGCTGAACTGCTCTCTCTATCAGTGTTGACCTTTTCCAGATACTCGAGTCGAGCTTAATACACTGAAACAACCATGACTGACATGCTCAAAGACGAACACATCTACCTGGAAAATGAGGTTAACTGCAGCTGAGCAAGAGTACAACGGACATTTTTCTAAATCCTTTGTTTAAATAGGCTACTTACTTATTCCCTGCCCTAAACCAGCAATTCCCAAACTGGGGAGCTTAAGCCGGCAACAAGATCTACTTACACTTTATACATTTTTCTGGATACTACCACTTGAAGCTTGTCGAGAGAATGCCATGAGTGTGCAAAGCAGTAACCAGGTGGATATTTTGAAGAAACTAGAATATAAAAGATGTTTTCAATTATTTCACCTTTTTTTGCTAAGTACATAACTCCACATGTGTTCATTCATAGATTTGATGCCTACCAATGTAAATGGTCATGCAAATAAAGAAAACACATTGAATTAGAAGATGTATCCAAATTATATACATACATATATATACATATATATATTAGGGCCGGGACTTTAACACGTTAATTTAGATTAATTAATTACACAAAAATAACGCGTTCAATTTTTTTTTACGCATTTTAATCGCACCACAGAACGTTTCTCACTGGACGAGTTTCGGTGGACGGATTATACTGGAACACCAACTAGCGTTTCTAATGCTCTGAATGTACTTGAAAGTAGTGATGCACCGATCCAGATCGGCCAATAAGTTTGCTCGTTTTGTCAGTAAAGCCGGTCCTGTAATCAGCTGTAAATGCCATCAAGTGCTTGATTTCACATTGAGCCGTGTATACTACACAAGACCGTTGTTCACTGACGAGCTGCGCAAATCCACGTTGATAAGGAACATGTTCTGCGCAGCTCGTCAGAGAACAACAGCTGTGTGTAGTATATATGGCTCAATGTGAAATCACACATGGCAAAGTATTAGTCTGTTGGACTTGGTTGAACAAAAATAAACAATATTTTGTTGCTTAAGCTTATGTATTCAGTCATTATTCAATGGT
>JAUCMT010000002.1:10849380-10863277 GCA_032357475.1 Enteromius thamalakanensis | reverse complement strand
TGACGAGCTGCGCAAATCCATGCTTATAATGAACATGTTCTGCGCAGATCGTCAGTAAACAACGGCTGTCTGTAGTATATATGGCTCAATGTGAAATCACGCAAGGCACAATATTGGTCTGTTGGACTTGGTTGAACAAAAATATACAACATTTTGTTGCTTAAGCTTATGTATTCAGTCATTATTCAGTGGTATACTGAAAATCCATATGAAAAAAACTTTCTTCTGTTCTCAGGTCAAATATTTATATGCAATTAAAATGCGATTAATTTCGATTAATTACAAAGCCTATAATTAATTAGATTTTTTTTTTTATCGAGTCCCAGCCATATATATATATATATAGACCATTTTTTTCATTTCTAATAGTGAATGAGGCTGTCGAGGTTCTAAAAATGACACAACAGGTCACTGAAGTGGATGGTCAATCTGGACCTCGCTCAAATATTCAAAAATGTATATAAAAAACGTAAATGTATAAAACGTATAAAATTTATAAAATGTACAAGACACCACTTTTCTAGTGTCCTTTTTAAAACTTGAAATCATCAGTTCCCATTCATTCTGTCTATAGTATATAAAAAGAGTGACAACCAATATTCACAATCCTGCTTTTGTGATCCAACTCCCACCGGTTTAGAGTGACACGAAGGAGATTAAATATCAGACTTTTTATTTCTTGGCTGAACTGTTCCTTTAACACCTTATAGACTATTTTATACAACTAAAGCAGAGAACTAAATCTGGGCCTCGGAATATAATAAATGCATTTCACTAGTAGAGACTGGATCCTTACAACACATTTGGAGGATGGAAAGGAAAGACAGAACGAATCATGGACTATACATCTTCACAAACCGAATATTAATGATGCTTAGAACCCTCGAGCTTGTAATGATGATTCATGAATTTAATACACCGCCACACGTTTCTAAAGCCACTGGGACTGAAAGAAAAGGCGAAGTGTTATTATGATACATTCTACAAAGCATTGTTCTTCGTCTCACAAACCCTTGCTGAATGCAAATTGCACTTTGAATGAAAGATCAACCAAAGCCTGGACAGCATTCATCTGAAGTACCAAGAAGGATATAAAGAGAAAGACACAAGTAATACAAACTTGGAGATTTTTAATCGTCAATTTTTCTATGTGCTATGATGCCGACTTTGATGCATAATCTACCTTTTCTACAGAGTAAGGGAACAATTGTTAAAAGAAAAGTTTCTATTTTAATTTATTTTAAATATATACATTTTATTCAAATTTTGAACATTTGTTATCAGTGTTTTAAACGTCTGTGCTATTTAATATTTTTGTGCAAACGGTGGTATTTTCTTTAAGGCGTTTTTGATCAATGTAAAGTAAAAAATAAATATTTTGTAAAGTTATTTCTGTACTGGAACTTTTAGTTCAAAGCATCCTTACTAAATTAAATCATTAATATCCTATATTTTACACATAGCTTTTATATATTAAAACAAATGTACTGGTTAGCTAGCTATTTCATTTAAATGCCCATTTGAAAAAAATCTAATTCCTAGCCAATGCAAGCATTTTTCTACATTACTTCCCTGCCACCTGCTAAGAACACTTCATCTGGCTCAATAAAATGCATCATCTTTAGAATTTTTGTAAGTAGAAACATTCACACAGCATAATAAATACGCACTACTCAAATGACTGAGCACTCACGTGTAAAGAGGAATGAGTGGAGTGACATTACATGATCTGGCTATTTAACAATTGCTAATTCAGTTTCATGCATCTGCCTTATTCAAAGAATTACATTAAATTATTGGGCCCGGCCCAGTAGGGAACGGCAGAACTTTATCACAGATTTGTAATGGGTTGCTGGCTAGACTTTCACAGTTATTTCTGGAGAACCTGCAAAACAAATGAATTGTGAAATATAAATGTATTGAAAAAGAACCTGGAGCGAATGCCTGCTTCATAGCCAATCAAATGATTTACCTGAGGCCGCTGGTTAGTACGCCTACAGGGAACATCAGCACAATTTAGCAATCTCCATTGACAATGAGCATTAAGCTGGAAAAAATCATTCACAAACCCCTGACAGACACAGAAGCTGCTGGACATAATGACTGATAATGACTGATTGTCATTTATAAGAAGATTTATTTGGAAGTGTGTGTCGTGTCCCGTGTGACGCCTCTAATCGCTGCTTTCCATGAATCCCTTTCTTTTCACAGTCGATACCAAATGCAGGCTCCGTTTGAAGGCACATCAAGCATAATTTTGCTTCATGGGGATGTGCTGTCAAGAGCAGAAAAGAGTCATCACAAATCCTTCTGGACTGAAAAAAAAATAAAAAAATAACACTGTCACAATTCTTGACCGATTCTTCCAAAACATGTGTAGCATTTATGGGCCATAATCAAAAATATATATACTTCTATATATGCATGTACTTTTTTGTAAGAGGTACATAAAAACGGACCCCACAGCTTCATTTTGTCAGAGATGCAATAAATGGCACCATTCCAGATCATTACAGACAGAATCCATCAAAGTATCTTGTTGAGAACAGCATGTTCAAAACCAAACGCAACGATGCCATTGTTCCATACGGTATTATGCTCATGTCAAAACTCTGGGCTGAAATACAGCACAACCTGATTCTCATTTTAACCTGGAATGAGAATGTTTATCACCAGGTTTCTCTACCCACTGATATAATTACACTTCATGGAGGATGTATCTTATTTTCAGAAGAACAGATAAGCATTCATAAAAGCATTCATTCGTCTTGTCAGTTTGAAACACTAGTCTGTTAGGTCAATCACACGATGCCTTCTAGTTGCATCATGCTTTGCAGTTATTTTGCAGACTTGCAATTTTATATCTCATAATGTAGGCAGTGATTTTAGACCATAACTAAAATTATTTGTTGTCGGTGCACTTACGCTGGTTTCATTTGTTTCCTTGGGTCTCCACAATAGCCTCTCAAAGTCTTCTCTACCTAGATGTTGTATGCATGTTAAGGTCAAAAATGAAACACCATTTGGAGTCATGGTTTAGTGGTTAGCATGAGAGATTTCAAAAATCTGAAAAAAACTTTTTTGTGTCCCATTTTATTCTGCTGTAATCTTTAAGATAGAACTTTTTTGGCACTTCGCTAACATCTTTTTTTGAAAAAGGTCAGCAGAGACATGGCTTGGTGGGTAAACCACACGCTCTGACATGCTCGGGTTATAACCCACTTTTCTCAATTCTTCACTTTTCTTTCATGCTAAGAGGAATAAAAAATAGTCACTGACACACTGAAAAGTTAAGTGATTGCAAAACTAAAAAAGTGGGAAATTTTGCATGGCTTTTTTGAACGTGAATTAATTGAATTATTTAAAAATAATAATAACAAAACTAATTGTAATACATTTCATCTAAACCAAAAGGAATTCAATTCCTACTAACTGTTTACTAACCCCACTATGTGTAAGCATTACTGCTGCACTTTTTCATGAGCCTCAGTTGCTGTTTTTCCCAGAGGGCAGCTGGTAGAGAAAGTGGCTCGACCCACTAATTTACCCCTAGAGAGAACAGATATGATGTTTACAGTGAGCGAGAAACGCCATTTCATGTCAGCAAAAAGTAACACTCAGGCCTGATTCAGTTACTAATGTACAATAACAAAGCTAGGAATGCTCTAGGTTCGAGTTCATCTTCATCAACAGAATTTGCCGAAATGAGTGATAAATCAAAATGATTTCCTATGGCAATCAACAATAAGCCACAAACCCTGCTGATTGAGTATGTGCACTGAGCTGCAAACATGCATATGTATTCTATTTCGAAATCATCGGCAGTCAGCATTGGTTTAGGTCGAATACCAACAACACTAAAAGCAACACTGACATCACAGACCTTAAAATAAAACTGAAATACATCGATTTCCATATAAGAATCAAACATGTTACCAGAAAAATAAGAAATATGTTTAAGAAATCTGTTATACCTCAAGGCTGAGCTGAACAAAGACTGGAAAATTAAGCGTGCGTCATTTTTAGTTTAACAATTGCACTATACCTGGTACAACCGTTTAAGAAAGCTGTTTATCTATTAGTAAGAAATGCTATAATAATAGTATTTGCAAAAAATTCCTAACGAGTGCCTTATTTACCTAGTTGGTGTATTTTTAGTGGTTACTGTTAGTCAGCATGATGGCTTTTATACAATGGGCCAAACAATCTACTTTTGTGAGCTCTGAAATTGCTTTCCCTTCCTGCGGTGCCACGTTTCTTTACATGATCTGAGCCCAGCGTGCAGCCGAGGCAGAATGCAGCCAAGCTTTCATGTCAAATCTGTGCGGAAGGTTTACCTATCAATATCAATTCACAGAAAAACGTTCGGATGAAAATTTGAAAGGCGACGAAAATACGACGACAAAATAGACGTCAACTTTAAGATAATTAGATTCAGACGCCACTGCCCAAAGCATTTCCCGAGATGTTCGTCGGAACGCCCTGTCATTGTTGTCTGGATAGCTGACACAAAAATAAAAAAATCTGTCATCATTTACTCACCCTCATGTCATTCATAAGACTACTGTATTGTGTTTTTGTCATTTTTGGAGCTTGTAGTATTTGTCCAGTCACTTTCATCATATGGACCCTTTTAGGGTGACTAAATGATGTGTTTTGACCTTTAAAATGGCATGTTTAAGGTTGGCCCCAATTATGGCTTGTTAATTCCTTCGTCATAGTGGCTCAAATGAATCAATCCCAAAGAACAATGAACAGAACCCCTGAGGAATTACAGTACAATGGTTCTTCATCTCTCAAGTCCCTTATTCTGTGCTGTTCTAATTACATTGTGCGAATAGGCAAACAAACAGCTATTGTCTCTTCATTTATATTTCAGTATGATAATCAGTGTACATGGCCATATTCCCACAGCTCTCAGCTTACCTCTGACACACTAATTCATAAAACACGCGATCTTAATCTCCTTACCTGACACATGGGACAACTTTGTTTTGTATTACACGTACACTAGTTTTTTATCACCGTGAGACTATGATATTTTTTAAACCCTGCCCCTAAGAGCCCTTACATTTTTAATATTGCATTTAGATATTATTTGGTATGTTAATTAAGACATTCTTCTGGATAATGCAGATATGTAGAGCACACAATTCAGCTGGTTTTACATCTCCGTTCCAAAACCTATAGAGCTGCCAACAGTCTTTGACAAATGATAGGCCAGAAGTCATTCATTTCCAAACCAAAGTAGTCTGAGAGAGTATGCAGACATTCAGAAACATTTGAACATCTGTTGTTACACCGGATGTGATGTATTATAATCAAAACTATGAGTGCGGGCTGAGAATAATAAGTATTTTTCTACAAAAACCTTACTTTAACAATTTTTACTTTTTTATGGCAAAAATATTATTTTATAATTATTAAATCAGCATTTACATTTATTAGCCCTAGAAAACATACCAATTTTGGTATACCATGTTTTCTTTAAGCCATATTAAGGGTTATTTATTTATTTTTGTATAGATACATTTATGCATTTATTATCCATTCATTTTAAGATGATGTCATTTACGTCTATTTGGAAATTTCTGTTTTTGATACTAGAGGGCGTGAGAGTCAGTGAAAAAGTGACTTACGGTAAGTTGTCATGTTAAACCCATGGTTAAGCAATTTTTTTTTTTAAATTTTGAAAATGGAGTCGTGGCCGAGTACCCAAACCAACTTGTAACCAATCAGCAGTAAGGAGCATGTCTACTAATGATGTGGAGGAGAGTGTCTCAAGTTAACAGCCAAATGACAGAAACATAAAAAAGAAAAATGTCTGTGGAACAATAAGTCAACAAGTAAGACCCCTTTAAAAATCATATCAGCTTTGCAGCGCTGGAAGGAAGTCGAGAAGTGGTAAGACCTGCGATCAGACGCCAAGGTTGCTTTAGTTCTTCTTTTTTATGTTAGAGTACAATAATATTGTTGCATTTTTTCAAATTTTGTCTAATATTTGATTTAATAATAATCATTTATTTAATAATAACAATACTATATTATATTGAATGGGCTTAAAACACTAAGGAAAATAAGTATAGTAATTTCTCTTGACTAAAAAGTCATTTTTCATCTTTGGGGTCCCTGGACAACTTCCAGTGAAGCAAATTACAAAAATCCTGTTTGACGTTGCTCGGGACATTAAAATGCAGGTTGATTTATACTGGAAGCTCAGCTTTTCCATGTGAGATTATTACAACTAACTTCAGGCCAGATCTAATCCTCTGGTCAAACTCGTCTTTCCGCAGTGGAACTTACTGTGCCATGGGAGGATATTAGTGAAGCAAATAAGACTGAAGTACTCAGACCTAGAAGCCGAATCAACAATGAAACACGTGTATGCTTCATCCTGGCCAAGCTGGTGTTTAGCTGTTTGAAACAGAACAGTCTGACCAGGTTAGGAATTTGAATTAGGCAAAAAAATGAGTACCTGAGGAGGCAGCATAATTAAGTTACAGACCGCCTGGAAAATCCTGTGTGTCAGGAGAACGCCTATGATGCTTTAAAAGCTGCAGGCAGCTCGCTAAGTTTTAGAACAGATCACAGGTTTTACTATCCTTGTGGGGACCATCTGGTCCCCGACAACATAGGCAAAATTTGACGTTATTACCTCTTATCTTATATCAAACGGCATATATAGTCAACAGAAAGACTTCTAGTGCTGAATGTGTCATTTTAGAAGGTCACAGGTTTTTCCTGTTGAATGCCACAACGTTCGAGGCGACTGTAGAGACAACACAAGATGACTGCTCATTCACATGAGACCGGGCCCGGAGTACAAAAATTGCCTGTGGCAGACAGACAGCAAGTGACAGAATCAGCAGAGAGAGATGATATGCAGCGAGGGTGACCGAAGACGAGAGGTCTCCAGAGGGCCCGGACACCAATTTCCACAAGGTCAACTGCAGATCGGAGAAGTGTCGGTTCACACACACAGGGAGCTGTGACGGCTGTTCTAGAACAAGGGGCAGACCTCATCCCGGTGCAGCGGCTTATCTCACTTCAGCGACCAAGTGATCTTCTGCCTGCGTGCAGTCGGAAGCAAAGAATACAGAGGGCATGGCCAGAGATAAAGGGATGAAACATATACATAATAAAACATAATACGGTGATTATCGCAAAAGTTTTACCACTTTTGATTAAGTTTCAAACCTTACAACCTTTTGCTTTGAGAGTATACATCTTAATCATTATTGACTTGGAAAAAAAAAAAAGTTTAAAAAGTCTACAAACTGGTAATAATTAGACACAAACAGTAATTATAGTAATCAATCATAATAATAATAGCTGTATTGTTATAATAATCATTGATAATTTATTAATGTATCTGTTATTATTATTATTAATTCAAAGTTTGAAGGAAAAAAATTTCTCTCTATATATGCCATTTTTTATTTATGAAAGAATTAAATATTAATTAATAATACTTAATTATAATAAGAACTGTTTCACTGTTGTTGTTAATGTAATATAATAATAATAGAATGTATTTATTTATTCATTCATGGAAGCATTCTGAAGAAAATTAGAAAGATCTGAATCTCTATTATGGCAATTTGTAAATAAATATTTGTAAGAAGAATAAGAATAAAAGCTGTTTATTGTTATAATATATTATGAATTATGATTCTTATGATTATTATTATTATTCTTCATTGTAGTGGTTTAAGTCATGTCAATGACTCCTAGAGCAAAAAATTCAATCTGATTTAGTCTCAAACTCAACCTCTTCCTGCTAACTCAATTTAAATTACAGGTCCAGGTACGGGCCGGTTTTTCTGAGCTTTTCCCAAGAGAGCATTTATCCCAAAATGGATTTCCTGACTGGGAAGCTGCTCTTCACTCACTACTCACTCTTAATGCGCCTGCAGCTTCATTCCTGACACCTCTCGGCACTTCCGTGACCCATGATTGGCAGTCACTGATTCTTAACTCTGTCCCAGAACCACTACACATCAGAGGCGCTCTTCTCTACATTTAGACTGTCAGACTCAATGCATCTACGTAATAAGCTAATATAATTTTGCCGTGACTCAGCCCACAGCCCAGTTTGGCTCATTCTGCATGGTAATTCGGCAGAAATAAGCACTCCTGCCTCTAAGCTTTTCTCATGTCTTTTAGATAACATCCTCCGTTTTTGGTATAGCATCCTTCGAATAAACATCTTGACGCACATGGGCCTCTGGGCTTGGGTTGCATGTACCAAAGTAATAAGGATGTGAAGCCAATTGCTATGCTGGAAATGAATAGATTAGTTAAAGGAATTGGAAATGCGCTTTTAATCTTACCATTCCTATAGACTGGGATTCAAGTGATCAGAGCGACATCCTAAACACATGTTTTATTTAGGTGTTTATTTTCGAAACATTAACATTCCTTACACCTGCATGTCAAATTGCCTTTCACAGCAATCCTTCCTCAACCTCACGCAGCCCGCTTATGTAGTTATGAGCTTTATGAGGAGGAGAACAATTCAAGTCAATTGCACAGTATGGATAATGCAGCCATCCATGCAGCCAACAGGGGAAAATGTTGCGTGGTGTTTCAGCACATGGCAGTTAAAAAGAATAGAATAGAATAGAATAGAATAGAATAGAATAGAATAGAATAGAATAGAATAGAATAGAATGCTCAAAAAAATAAAGGGAACACTTAAACAACACAACTATTCTATTCTATTCTATAGTTTGTTCAGGTTTTTTTACATTCATATAAATTATACAAATTATCCTTCATGAAGGTCAATGCCAAAAAAATGCACAAAATTAAAAAAATAAATAAAATTTAAAAAATTTAAAATAACAAAAAAAGCTATTATTTGTGTAATGTATTCAGTGTTCAGAATGGCGTTAATCCTGTTATTGTTGTGTTGAGCTTAGGGTGGTGCTGTGTAGCCCTGTGCAGTATATATTTGTGACAGTTGTTAAGTAAAAGCAGAACAAGTGGTTAGGTGCACTTGGCCTCTACTGTGAACATATTGATATTCAGATAACACAACAAATTGGGGACGAGGATTGGAAATATTGACTTCAACCTTGTACTGGTACAGACTGATTTTGACCAGCATCTTCCTTTGCTGATGAACAAGAGCGCATATAGTTAAACTCCTACCTCAGCATACAGTGGGACACCAAATCAAAGTAATCTACAAACAGAAGGGCGACCTTCGGCATATTGATGCATTTGATGAAGCCACCGAGCAGTGGACAACATTCAGTATAATATATATATATATAATTAATTATAATATATATAAACGCTTTGAACACTTTGTAAACACCAATGATATTGACGAGAAAAAAAAAAAAAAGTTCCAGTGCTGTTTAGCATTATGGGCACTAAAACTTACAGTCTTCTAGGTAACTTAATTGCACCTGTTAAACCAGGAGAAAAAATAGATCAGGATGACGTTACAATGTTAACGGAGCATTTTTCGCCGAAGCCTCTCATAATAGCAGAACGATTCAGTTTCTGTAAAAAAAAAAAGATGCTCTAAGGGATAGATTTGTTTGTTGATTATGCAATGCAGCGATACATAAGTGACTTCTAACGGAAGTGAAGCTTACATTTCACAAAGCTGTAGAGGTTGATGTGGGGCGGAGAACATCGCTCACAAAGCACAGCAGCTTAGCACATCCCTAAACGTAAATGGGATGCAATTGAAGGAACATTGATTGAGATGGAATTGTATACAGGCGCTGTAGTGTCGATAATTTCACGGTAAAAATATCCCAATGTCTTGCAGCATATTCCACTGCAGCCAACCGGCATCATTAAAAACATATACAGGAGAAGTACTAGCACGAGTGGGGGTCATCAATGTTGAAGTTAAATTAAATAATCAGTCTGCACGATTGCCACTGTATGTGGTTGACAGTGATGCCCCACCATTGTTCAGTAGACAATGGCTGTGATCTATAAAACTTAGTTTTTGGGAAAGAATTCTATCAGCCAATGATGGTACCATACGCTATTCAACCAAAAGTAGTAAATGAATTGACTCGTTTAACAGAAGAGTGATTTCACCACTACAGTACAGTGAGTTGGCCACTCCTGTGGTACCATTGATAAAGAATGATGATTTGGGACTGTGTGGTGATTTTAAAGTTACACTAAACCCAGCCATTTGTGTGGACCACTTCCGTGCATAGAAGATCTTTTTACATCTCTAAAAGGTGGTCAGTTATTCAGTAAGTTGAATTTGTCAAACGCTTACTTGCAGAGGCCAGTGGCACAGGAGTCAAGGAAGTTACTCACCATATTCATTTAAAAAGGGTTATTTTGCTAAAACGGTCTACCCTTCAGGATAGCCCCAGCTCCTGCATTATTTCAGAAATCGATGGACCAAGTTGTCCTGGGGATTCCAAACACTCACTGATATCTAGATTATATACTAATAACAAGATGAGATGATGCAAATACCTCAAGACACTAGACGAAGTTCTCACCAGACTGGAAAAATATAGTCTGAAAAGTTCAAAGCGATTATGGAAGCCCCCACACCAGCCAACGTAAGTCAATTACACTCTTTCCTAGGTATGATTAACTACTATGGCCATTTCATTCAGAATCTGGCTTCTGTTTTGAATCCACTTAATACTCTTCCCTGTAAAGAAACGAAATGGTACTGGAGTGTGGCCTGTGAACAATCATTTCAAAAAGCGAAGAATCTTCTTACCTCACCAGCTGTACTCATGCATTATGATCCAGAGCTACTCATGTGTCTCGCCTGTGATGCTTCCCTGTATGGCGTGGGTGCTGTAATAGCACATCTATGCCCCAATGGTGAGGAAAAGCCGATTGCTTTTGCATCCAGGACACTCAGCAGAACTGAACCAAATTCAGATTGAGCCCTGAGCATAATTTTTGGAATTCGCAAATTCCACCAGTATTTATATGGAAGAAGGTTTACCCTTCTTACTGATCATCAACCATTAAATGCTTTTCTTAGTCCTAACAGGGGCATTCCATCCATGGCAGCAGCCAGAATGCAACGATGGGCTTTGCCTTTAGCCTCCCATGTTTATGTCCTTGAGTATAAGAAAGCAGCTCACCATGCCAATGCAGATTGACTTTCATTGCTACCATTGTTAGTGACACACACAAAGAAAATTGACACAGTGGATGTCTACTATGCCAATCAGGTAGCCACCCTGCTTGTCAGTAATGCTGAAATTAAACATGACGCCTTAACATACCCCACTTTGTCATCTGTGTATCATCTGGACGATTCCCAAAAACCTAAAGATACTGTATACCCACAGACTTGCTACCTTTCGTGATATGTTGTCACGAGCTGGTACAAGGATGTTTAATGTGGGGTAGTCGTGTTGTTGTACCTCCCAAACTTCACCACCAGGTCCTAGCTGATTTACACTTAGGCCATCCTGAGATTAAATATCCTGCCCATAGCTACGTCTGGTGGCCAGGTATTGATGGACAGATTGAGTCCCAGTCCAAATTATGTAATTTGTGTCAACGTATCCAAAATGCTCCCTGTACTGCACCACTTCATCCATTGATCTCATCCTTGGGAAAGGTTACATGTGGATTTTGGTCCATTTCTGGTCCATTTGAAGGCCATATGTACTTCATAGTAGTTGATGTGCACTCCAAATGGCCTCAAGTCATCCACTATGGACAGTACTACAACAAGCAAAACAATTTAAGTCTTACTCTTCAGTCACTATGGCATCCCTAAAGCAATTTGCAGTGACAATGTGCCATAGTTTTGTGCGTTATGAAAGCCCAAGGTCAGGTATCACTGATACAGCACCTTCTGAGATGGTACAAGCCAGAGAGACACTAAAGCGCTATTCCTACCCATCTTATTAGACCACCTGAACGTTACCAAGCATATATATAGTGTTAAAGAGAGATTCATGCTGAGTAAACTTGAGTAAAGTGTGCTTGAGGGACTGTGGTTAAAGGGGGGAAAAAAGTTATATTTTGTTGTGTATGGTCACTCTTGATTTAAGTTTGAAGGAAATGTTATGATGTTAACGAACTGATGCTCAGGACCTCAGACTGGGCTGAAAGTTTACCTTCCAACAAGACAATGACCCTAAGCACACAGGTAAAATAATGAAGGTGGCTTCACAATAACTCCATGACTGTTCTTGAATGGCCCAGCCAGAGCCCCGACTTAAACCCAATTGAGCATCTCTGAAGAGACCTAAAAATGGCTGTCCACCAACGTTTACCATCGAACCTGACAGAACTGGAGATGATCTGCAAGGAGGAATGGCAGAGGATCCCCAAATTCAGGTCTGAAAAACCTGTTGAACCTTTTCCAATAAAACTCATGGCTGTATTAGATCAAAAGGGCTGTGTGTACATTAAAGAGGAAAAAAATTAGCTTAGCAAATGGTTGCGATATAACAAAGAGTGAAAAATTAAGGGGGTCTGAATACTTTCCGTAGCCCCTGTATATTTTTAACAGTTGTTAAGTACAGCAGAACAAGTGGTTAAGTGCACTTGGCCTCCTTTGTGTTTTTGTGCATAGAATATATTGATATTCAGATAAACCACAACAATTTGTATTATTATAATTATGTTTTCTTATGTTAAAGCAGTCAATAATAGTAACAAAAGTAATTACTCAAAAAGGGAAATTTGTTTAACAACAACAATAACGATAATTAGTTTGATAATTAATGTTGAAGAGGTAAATAAGCTTACAAATAATATTCCTCATTATAATGTCATAACAGTTTTTATTACATCCTGATGTGTTAATATATTAATAGGAAAAAAAATAAAATTCTCAAAATGAAAAATTAAACATTCGAAACCCAAAGACAGATTTAAAATCTCATCATTAGGCAAGGAGATCATGTGCCACGTGATCAACCAGAAAAATTCTAAATGGTACAGTGCATCAAAAAGGTTGCCAACCCCTGCCATTAGTTCTACCCCATAATAAATATTTCTGTAAATCAATATGCTTTTTCACTGTTGCTCGGCTCTGCAGAGAGTCCCTGCTAATGTGTTCTAAAAAGAGGTTGGTTGATTTGCCGTACATGGAAGAATAAATTATTCAACGAATGCATTGAGGACAAAAACCAATATCAACAATTGCGGCTTTCATTTAGAGGAGGGGAAACAAGGCCATTGTCCATCAAACGTCTGCATGCACCATCCCCAATAAAACGGGTGATCAGGACTCTCAATCATCAGCCAAGCTGAACCATTTTGTGCTGATAGCGCAGCAGCTGCCACAGCACAGTTAGTTCACCAATGTCTTTATAAACCTGCAAGTAATTCATACTCCTCAGAGAGACACTGGGGAAAATAAAATGTCACTTAAAAGGCTTTCTGTGATCAGGACTGACCAAATAGTGGACGTTTTATACATTAAGATTTATTGCGATGCAAGAACAGCACAGTATCAAGGTTTTGCAAATTACTTATCAAGCATATACGTTTTATTCTAACATTCTAATGTTAGTTGGATGTATTTGGTGGTGTACATATTCACACCCTTTTGCACATTGAATACAAATATCTATGGGACATGCTCGATTAAAAAAAAACAGCAATATTATATCAATTTTATGATATAATATAATATTAAAAGTCTATTTAGATAAAGTTAATAAAAGTTAGCAAAAAGTCCCTTTACATTCCACTCTACTTCAAGACTGTTTATGCATATTTAAAAAATGATATATACAGGGTGACCACCTTCTAATAAGCCCAAGGGGGGACAAGGGGTATGTTTCTGAGGGACAATGTGGGACACTGCCTGCCGCTGCGGTGCCCCCACCCCACGTGCAGACTCACTGATAGTGGTTTACCCATTTCTAGCACATACCACCTTGAATGTTATATTAATAATGCCCTATTCCCC
>JAUCMT010000002.1:10815018-10833894 GCA_032357475.1 Enteromius thamalakanensis | reverse complement strand
AAATATATTTAATATATAAACATAACATGTTTTCATTAAATATATACATGCATGTGTTTGTTTTTATATATACTTAAATATACACAGTACATACAAATATATTATGTAAAGAAAAACTTTTATTTTAGATGCGATTAATCATTTGACAGCACTAATATATATATATATAGTTTGGAACAACATGAGAGTGTGTAATTAATGACAGAATTTCCATTTTTTGTGTGAAATATCCTGTCTTAGATGTTTCTTTCAAGCTATCTTTATCAAGCTCCTATCAAATTTAACTGGACATTTTTTTTAAAACAAGGTACTCAAAGTCTTCGTATACATTATTCTAGTATCAGCATTTAAGCATGCTTGAAGCAAAAATATTTTGAACACCAAGAGTTCTGTATTTTAATACATTAAAGTTTAACTAAAGTTTTGAATGCACTTCTAAATGTTTCATCTAAAAAACCTTGGAAGAAAAGCAAGCATCAAGCCCTTAAGTCTATAGTGTTTCAAAATGCTGTGAGTTACTTTTAATGTACTTGTAAGTGTATTCAGCTGTTATTAATGCCAGATGAGAATGTCAATTTAAAAATCTCCTGAGGACAACAGAAACACAAACTTCTTTTGCTTTTCATACACTGCAGCTCAGTAGAGCACAAAAACGTGACATTATGAATATGTGTCAATGACGGCGCAATGACGATAGCTGTTCTGTTGTTTACTTCTATTTAATGCGTTTTCTTTGTTTGATGCCATGCAAACATTTATTGCACAAACAAAGAGCGGCTGCTGAATATTAATCTAATGCCAGCTTGGAATCATTTTACTCTACACCTGGGGTCTTGAGGGAAAGTCAATGCTCATGTATTGAAATTCAGAATCCCTGCTGTTGCTCTCAAATATCAAGCATCTATTCTGCCACACACACTCACGCAGACTGTCATATCTCCACTGTATTTCTACATCAGCTTTGCCATCAGCAATACACCTGTTATCGCAGTAATGCAGTCACCGGCTCACAGCAGTGTTTTCTGGTCTCAATGTCTCACACACACATACACATATACATGCTTAACACTTCCCTGGAGTACCCTTATACAAGCAGAAAAAAAATGAGCAAGGTGAGGTAATCTTACATTGGTGTATGGGTTATTACACCGACAATTATTTAATTATTTTGAAAATTAAATTCTGTAAATTAACATCTAAATACAAAAAATTACATTATCTATCCATCCGTCCATCATATTTTCATATGATGTTTAGTTTTGTACGTCCTTACATTAGATACATCCAACATCTTCCATAAATACAGCAGAGAGGCACAGCAAATTATATTTGTTATACTTTCAGATGACTGTGGGTTGAGAGAGAGCATCGTCATCGAAATGTCAACATCCAAAGGTCACATACGAGCCAGTAAAGAGGCAGCTTATGTAAAGCCATTACTCTCAGCAACTGATGCTTTATGAATAAAAGGCCTAAGAGACATAATCACAGTGATTACATTGTGTCGGTATACTCAGAATAAACTAATCACTCCATAGTGGGCTGGAAAAGTGCTTTACGCCATATGAATAACTAATGCATATACATATATTTGTCCCTGTGGGTTGTGTGTTACTCACAGTCGTGGTATACACAAGTTTTAAAGTTCTGCTGCATTTTTTAAAAGAGTTTCATGAAATATGCAGCCAAATATCTTTTTGAGGAGCGATAGAGTGAAGAGGACAAGAGTGTATTCTTCACGAAAAGCTCAGATTAGATTACAGTCCGCCTGTGCATGTCTCCTAACCGGATTAAATCTTCCACCGCCTCCCGCAGACAAACTCCACTCACCCATTTGCAACGCTAATTTAGGGTGAGCTGGAAGAGGTGCTGGGGTGGGGGGGTGTCTGGCAGACAGACCTTTAATCTCTCACGTCAGCACGAATCCTCAACTGTCAGAATGAGTGATTATCCTGCAGTCTGTCTCACCTGTCCTGCTTGCTGGATGTCTGCATGCGTGGAAATTCAAGAAACCGTGAGGTTTCTTATTAATTAATGATCATCTCTCTGTGTTGTGACACGGCAACACAAAAGCCAGTAAAGTGGATGTCGAGACTAAATAGTTTACTTAATGAGCTGATCGAAGGGCAAAGCAACATTTCACCACGGCTTAATAAACATGGCGATATGTCTTTACGGTATTCGTCTGAAAACTGAGGACAAGGTTAAATGTGTCTCGTTCATCAAATAAAGGCAAGGAAAATTGCTAAATGATTATAAGTCAGGGCCCAGTGACCGAGCGTCTCTCGCTGTTTAGGCTGAAATGTAATTGTTATACTACAGGTGATGCAGCAGAGCCACATCTCCTGTTAATCACAACTTAATGAGCACAAGCTGTCAAAGCAATTAGAGGCTAATTGTTTTGTAGTGACTGTCCTGGCTTTCATAAAGCACAAAAATAGAGAATTTCAAGCCTTCACTAGTAATAGATTCCACCATGGAGGTCTATAATAACTGGAGAAGCGGAAGAATTCCCATAGTGACTAAGATGCTATTAAGACGTGGGATGCGAGATGAAAGTAAAATGTAAATATTATGAAATATTTGTGATGTTGCATGCTTATTTAAGGCAGCTAACGAATGGTAAAAGATGTTACTTTTGGGGATGGATAGATGGATGCACGGATGAAGTAGTGCAGGAATAGAAAATCCTAATGGGAATTTATGTCATGTGCAGGACTCAAATTCTTCCAATGGATGGAGCAAGAATTTATCAAAGAATTTTTCTTCTCTTTCAACACAAGAATCAAAATTAACTGTGAGTCTAGTTCAAAGTTGCTTGTAAATCTCTTATGAATTCAACTTGTTTCCTGCTTTCTTTATGAAGAATAAAACGCACTGCCGTATCTATTTTGAGTTCACTTGTCAGTGTTCCCCTTTGCATAGAAAAGCTAGCAAATCTCTGGACATTAATTTAATTGTTAAACGAGTCTTTTATTCAAAAGTTTTGAAGAACCGTTGAAGCATTCTAAACTTAAAGAACCCTAAGGAACTGTTTACTGGCAGGAAGCTTGAGTTAAGTCTAAATTTATTCAAACAAGCTGTAAAAACAGTGCTGTCCTGTGGTCCCTACACCTCATCTCCGACTCAAACTCCATCAGTTCATCACCAAACTCTGTCGGCGGAATACACTCTCACAATCTCAGGTTTTCCCTGACATACTTGAAGCTTGTCATAACTTGAAATGAATTTACAGTGAATCAGTGTCCACCAGGACCATAAAATGCCCTACCAAAAACAGAATGTAACTAACTTTTTTTCTAACAATCTTTCACAATCCAAAAGCCTGCTGATTTGTATTCAGAATCAGCTGCAGAGTCTTTAGGGTGAATTATTGCTTCACCTATAACCCGATGGCCATGCATTCTCTAACGGCCATTTAGATTGATATGAAGTTTACCATGTGTTTGGCAGCTAATTTGTGGCCAAACAAACCCCAGTGCGAGATAACGAATTTCTATTACACAAGAATGGTGAAACCGCTCTCAATATTACACCAGAGGAATGTTAATGAGCGTCCACCCGTGCCATAAGCCCTCCAAATTCCTTTCCGTTTATCCTTCGCACTGAAAAGGGACAATATACAAAGGCTGCTTTATAGAAATGACCTTCCAAACAAACGCAAGAGAGACGTTTTGCAATGCAGACAGACATCAACAGGGGTGTTTCTATTCTTGTCTTTTGTCAGTAAAGCAAAAATTTGGACATCTAATGTCTCATGCATTCATAGTCAGCTAATTTTTTTCTATGCTATTTACAGCAACGTCACATATAGGTAACAATTGAGAATTTAAGTTATTTTTGACATGCTGTAGCAAAACAGCACAATATGCATTATGAATTTATGAAGAACCCTGTGTGACCAGCTAAAGCGCAAAATACTTTAGACCAGATAAGGGCGTTTAGTCTTTTCCACGACCTTTCTATCCTTGCAGGCATTGCCCTGAACTTCTAAAATAAACTCACCTTATCCTAGAGGACAATATGACACTGCTACTCCAAACACTGAGGTGCAGTCCAAACATTGCAGGAAGACTATTGCTTCTAAACTATAAAGACAGACATTGACAGAAAACTTTAAGCCCGTGTCAGAGTCACATATTCAATTGCACACCTGCTCCGGCACATTGGAAGTTCAAGTTCAATTCTGTCTTTTTTAGAATCCTGTTTCTTTTAGTAAAGGTCATTCCAAACCCAAAGACTTCCATTCATCTTCAAAACACAGGTCAATTTATTTGAAATGAAATCAATATTTTCACCCCTCAAAAATCCATTCACCCAATTGCTTCAAAATGTTCAAAAAAAGATTAATCAAGCCATGTCTTACACCAAAGACTTCATTTAGGCTGTTATTCATACACAAATATTAATCAGTGCACATACACAGAGCATGCAAAATATGAATAAAATGCTTGGATAAGAATGAATATAAAATACCTGCCATTCAAACAACTTTAAGCAATTTGCATAAAAAGTATAAAATTAGCTTTTTGGTGCTTCAAACATCATTCCAAACTTCCCAACAACAGAAATATTGACAACCAATGGTGTTAGTTTGGGGCGTGGCTATCTGAGTGTCAACCAATGGCAAAGGGGGGACCTGTTTATTTGTTGATTATTTGGGGATTCTAAGGGGCTGTTTACACAACATTTTCAGCCAAAAACGGGATACTTTTTATACATTTTGTCTGTTCATAAAATGCATAATTTTGGAAATTATCATTTTACATGTACAACACCACTGTTACCACAAAGAGCTAATAATCATTTCCTTACAGGTGCTGTTTACTAGCAAGGTGACAGCACTAACTACTTAATAGCTTAATGCCACATAATGGCACCATGGATGCTGTTAATAGAGATTGTATAAAATATGAATATTTTTTAATAGACTTTATGTCACATTATTAATTTTATCCTTATTGGTCTTGCAGTAAATGTCAACTACAGTACTATAAACCTAAAAACACAACTAAACTCAGAATAGCACAATTCTCCACCAACTATTCCCTTAGATTAAACAAAGAGAACACAACAGCCTATGGCATTTATCTAATAAAAGAAAACAGCAAGGCTGAAATTACCGACTCGTGAATGAGAGAGAAGGTGAACACTTCGAGCTGACTCCTTCAGGTGCTCATGCGGAGGTGCTGGCAGGCTAATTGATTATTGACAGCATGCCTGTTTCTGCGTGCCTACGGCAAGGTATGCTATGTCCTCCAAGTGACTGACTGCATTACAATCCTGTGATAGAAAGTTGAGGGAACAACTTTATAGTTCTTAATGAGACAAAAAGAAGTGTTAGTATTAGGTACAGCAGTTGTGAAAATATCTGGGCTGTAGTACTGGAGTCAAGACATTTTTTCTATCGTCTCGGACTCGGACTTGTCTGTGTTTCCACTCGGACCCTCCAGTGTGGACCCTCCAGGACCTTGTTTGAAGACCCCTGCTTTTGATAATTCCAAATAATAATACAAAATGATTTTCTTAGAATAGGAAATATGCCGTCTCTTTATGTACTGTATGTGGTCTTCAAAAGGATTTTTTTTTATTTGGACTCGGTCTTGACTTTGGACTCAACTAGTCTGGTCTTAGACTTGACAAAGCTGGATTTGACTGCAGCTCTAGAAAATATTCCATAATTTCAAGTTTCTGAGAAACAAATTGGTGTCTTCAATACTGCATTGTCTTGCCCTTAGGAGCTTTTGTTTACACTGACTGTAGAGGCTTTGGAGAAAATATCTATTTCAAAACCATGACATCTTGATTACTATTTTCAAACCTCTCCAAGCTAACTATTACAGCTAAAAGAAAAACAGAAAAATAGATGGCTGGATAAAAGAAACAGATCACCCAAAAACTGTAATTGTACAAAAAAAGTGATAAATTGTGTTTCACATAAGAAATTCATATGGAATATAATAAAGTCATACAAGTTTGAAAAAACAAAAGATGGGTAAATGACACATTTTTATTTTTGGGTGAACTCTCTCTTTAATGGCTGGTAAAACCAGCAAACAATGCCACTCTCCAACAGTTTCAGAGTGATGCCTTGAAAGAACTATTTTGGGTTCTGATAAGAACATTTCTTAAAAAAATTACTTTTTTCCCCCTTAGTGTGAATAACATTTTAATAATCTGAAGAACCTTTTAACACTATAAAGGACCTATTGTGTAATAGAATGTTAATCGTTCTTCATGGAACCATAGATGGCCATAAACTGTATTTTAAAGAGTGTAGGCATCTCTTCAGACTTAATTCTTACCAGATTTTTCAGAGAAAATAGTAGGTATTTTGAGAACTACTAAATCAGACCATTCAAAAGAAACTTTTGGTCAGCTTTCGAAACCTTCATGCTCCTTTTCATTATTCTGTGGAAGATTTCCACTGAGGTTTTTCCTGTTGTTTGGGGGAATACAAGTCACCCAGGGGAACTTATTTTGTTCTCGGCATCCTGCAGCACAACCATACTGCGACAAGTTTTTCATCATACCACTTCTATCCCTAGGACAGTTTACGCTTCGAATCCATAGGAGCTTGTTATTTATCATGACATATCATGAACGTATGCAACTCCTTGAAAAAGGATAAAAATACAGAATTGCGAGATAAGCAAGGCTTGTGCAGGATGTTGCTAAACAAAGTATGTCTCCCTCACTCCTACGTGACTGAGTTAAGGTGTTTGAAAAACATGGCTTGGTTATACGTGGGTGCTGTTTTTCCTTGACTTGTCTTGTCTGAAGAGTCACACCGCCAAAGGAGACTTACCACTTGCACCTGGTTGTCAACGCATCCGAGGAAAGGCTGCACTCGCCTATTTCTATCCAAGCCTCCCCTTTTAATCTTTACGTAAACCTAACAACATTTCCTGATTAAAATCACTCAGAGATCAAATTTAACTAGAGGATGCTTGTCATTCCTGGTGCTAATCGCACATCTCTATCCAAGGACAGACAAAAATCAATCCAATATACGTCACCTTTGAACGACTTTGCAAATTGTTTAACACCACGTCCCGTAAATACCATTTGCAAGAGGGAGAAATCTTTGTCGCCTTCTATTTATTTGCGGGAGGCGTTTAAGCAGAGCCTCAATGTGACCCAATAAAAGTTTGGAAGGAAATCTATTTCATTTCCCATAAAAAAATTGTCTGAAAAGTCATGCATTTAAATGCGGGCTTCCCAAATGCTCCCTTGAATGTATAACTTTGCCTTCCCTGAGACCCACACCAACCAAATCAATCTTTATAGATTGGCATCACCATAATATTTATGCATCAGTCTCAGAGCTACAGCCAAACATAAACAGTGAGGTCAGTTTACTGTAGAGGGTTGATCCATAATTGGCATTTTAATTTTAAACTCACAGTTTTACTGGAACGCACTACAAATCACGCAAAATGATTAAATACCATTTGAAATGAAATGAAACCAAAGCAAATAACTCATGCATACTAAAGTAAACATGAAATGAATGCTCTTAAGATACCTGTGCATACAAATACACACATTATGAAGCTACACTAAGCAAAGCAAAAAGATGAGAAAACTGGCGCACAAAAAATAAATAAATAAAACGAAATAATTGGAAATCTTACCATCTGGTGAGAAAGATAAAATATGCAAGTGATTTTAAAGCTCAATAGAGAGTATACAAACTGCCCAAGGAGTGAATCATTTCTAGTATTGCTGCTTGGATTTCCTCATTTAGATTTTATTTGAAACTAAGTACGTCCCACTGTATGGTATGGGATTATCGATGCCACAACGGGGGCTTGTCTTTTGTCGAAAACCATGTACGGACCAATAAGCACTGATCTATGTTCCCTCCGAACCTCTCCTGAGAAATATCTTCATCATTTCTAATAGAAGCACAGGCTGAGCTTGCAGTTCCTTAAGCTTATTTGCAATAACCTTACAAGAATAAACACTACAGAGAAAAAACGGCTACTGAAATAAGGCACTCGACTAAATCCTGATGTATATGCTGCCCTACAAAGCAAAAAGGCAGTAACTACGCCGAGTGCGGAACTGAGAAAAATGACTTTAAAGTTATCCTGTCATCCTGCTTTTTGCAGTTACTGTACAAACGACTACCATTTTTCTACAAAACGACAAACATTTGAGATAAGATATTTTGTCACATAACAAAGGATGCCTTGAATGTCATGAAAATTATAATAACTCATTTTTGACCAAAAATGCAGTTACTGCCTTTTTGCTTTGTAGGGCAGTATGGCTCTCTGAGAATAATAACAAGACATTGCCCCAACAATACTGAATTTGATGAGCATGTTATGGACTGGCTGCATACCTGAGTGCTCCATTATGAATATATATTCCACATGAAATGATTTTCAGATCCTCCTTCACATCTTAATATCACTCTATCAGCCCACCAGAGTAATCAACAGCAATCGTAGTTTCAAACGTCTGTCTAGCTAAAGCTAATGAGCTGCATTCCAGCACCTTTGGAATGCTGCCTTCAAGAATACACTGGCTTTTTTTTTTGTTACCCATCAAAGAACAGCTCCAGGTATCCTTTGAACAAGACATTAGAGAGGAAAAAACTAAACGAAACAGCAAACGAATGCTTTGCTGACAGCGGTGACGTACCTGGTCAAGATCTGTGGTTTAGGTGAGGCCACTAGAGAAACACGGTGTGAGGGTGCAACAAACAAGTGCAAAAGACGGACTTATAGCGTGTGGTTTTTAGCTTATTTAACTTTTTACGATAAAATATGTGATCAGACTACCAAAATGAAACAAAAGCAGAAAAACAGTCAGGTCCCATAAGTCAAAATCTATATTTAAAAAAACATTTAATAATTTAGAATGTACTATTTTTGACAAGAACATAACAGTAAAATGAATGAACATAACAGTATTGTCATAAACAAGGCTTCTTTGTTGGTGTTGCCAGATGTTCGATAATTACCCTGTTTGTATGACCATTCAGACCTCTGTGCGATGTACGATCTATAATGAAAAAAATCCCATAATGCATGATAATTCCAGTATTTTCTTAAACTTTAAAAGTGCCTACTAGAAGCATTTCTGAGAATCTATGGTCAGCTTGGACTAGCATTTCTGTCATCTTAGCTAAAATGTGACTTTTGTTGTTTGTGACTCATGTAGAGGACAGGGAAAATGAGAATTTCTGAAAATAACTACTCGTATTTTCTCATCGTTGTCTCTCTGTGTGTTGCGTTGCTTTAATCTCCTCATGCACAGCAGACAGCATATAAAATATAGACAGCAGGATACAAGGTGAGTCCCTAAGAGAAGCATTATTATATTACAGCTGTAGCAGACGCACTCTTGAGCATCCCTTACATAAACCTCTACCTTAGCTCTTATCAGAGGGAATATTGAATTTCTAAGGTTATACCCACCGGTATTAGCATTTCATTTTATAATTTAGTGGCTGACCTGAAGACTAAGTAGTCAGTGACTTGAACAGCACCATGACTACAGCAGTGAATCAAAAGATTAGTATGCAGGTTATTCAATAACATGACAAAGTCATCTGAAGTGGTCCAAAGGTGGCCACTGCAATCTAGATACTGTTGAAGACAGAAATCAAATGCAAAAACAATGAGACAGACTTGGACGGTGGTGCAAAAGAAAACCTGAAGGGAAAACGGCATTTAAAAAGAAACAATATTCATTTAAAAATCAAGTTACTGAGCTCTATATCTTGTGCCCTGAATGATTGCATCCCTATTAAAGCATCCTGATAAATATGCAACCACTACTTCTAATTCTGCTGGGACATGCAAATGAGCGATTGCAAACATTGCTTGATTAAGTGTCAAATTTTAATGAGATGAGCTATTATCGGTCCTAACTTAATCTAATGTTATTAAGGAGGCAAAAAAATGAACTACGAATCTGTGAAATATTTATATTTACAAGATTCGGGTCACAAATCTTGTTTGACGGGCGTGACAAGAGAGCTGACATCATCGATTTCAACGAGATGAATTCCTCCGACCTCTGGCAAGATGTTGAACCATGCAGGGTCCACTTATAACCAAACTTCTCAAGGGAAGAATATTTCCATAGCTTGCTAAAGAGGTTATTGTGATTTGATAGCCTGTGGAAATTACTCATTTCCAATGCTAATGGCAAATGCAACAGAAACAAGCAGAACGCTCAGGGAATTCAACATATTAGAATTCTCTGCACAAAAGGCTGCTATAAATCACTGGACTTCGACGGTGTACATGACTTCGTATACTAGATTTGAGTTCGATCAATGCATAATTTCTTTTGAGTGAGAATGCTGTATATCTACAAGGATGGATGTTCCTTTAATTGCGACGTGAGGAAGAAATTTCAAACTACTCGTCCGCATAAGGAAGCAAATGCAAGAGGGGGAAAAAAAAAAAAAAACAGATAACTGAGCCTATGATTAATGAGAAATTTCATTTCAACAGTGACCCAAAAAGGCCATTAAGATTTCCATTCATGCATTTAACATTAATTATAACAAGCTTTCTGTAAGCCTCCATGAAATTCAACGAGCAAAGCAAAGTTAAATCTATTCAATGAATGCTGAGTCAACTGTCAGCCTTAAACGCTTGTTGCTTCTTTTCATTTCACTTCAATCATTTGACATTTTTACTCAAAGAATGTAAATGTTACAACAAAATGTTTACTGAGCACTTGCAAACATTGAGGAGTTGGGGGTTTATTATTATTAAAATTATCTAAATGGAATGTAATATAAAACCCCCTTATAGCTGGTTTCATAATACTGCTTAAAGTCATTTTGGCTTCAACTGACACAGAAAAGCTGATTGATCCAATACCTGCCATTTTCGGTTGGAAGAGTTTCGTATTGACAAGTAACACCCAATATTCCTTAAAAGCTGAGTAGCAGCACTCTGATAGATTAGCAGAGCTTTTTTAATCAGGGTTTGTGCTGGGTAACGGCACAATCCCTGATAGCTCTAATTGAAATGTCCAGGCTTTACTCTACCTCTTCACTCCTCATAGAGGCCACATACTAATCAAAAACAGAAGGATTAGAGTCTCGACATGTGCTGTTCAATCACTCGATCCACCATCTGTTAGATAAAGAACACACTCAACACTGATCTTCAACACCACCAGCAACAGTAGGTGTCATTTTATGAACAAAATCAAATTTATTTCAAATGAGTTCCCTGTACTATGGCAAATACTGTAATGTAATGAATGCTAACTGATCATTTTGCTACTTTTACAGTGTTACTCAATTTCACACAATCCCAGAATGCAATGCAGGCTTTGCAAAGATGTTCTTATTCAAGGATTAGCTGAGCAAATTAGACAAAACCTACCAAAAACACAAATATTAAGTGCTGTTGAAGGGCATTTAGACATCTTAAAGACACAGTGACAAAATAAAAGAGTTTAACTGTTCAATTCAGAGTTCTAGGTAAAAGAAGTCTAGTCTAAGATAAGAACTGAATGTGCATATTATGATAAATATCCAATTTAACCAATACTTGCGTATTTGTGAACAGCGGTGCGATTTATTATACAAGTTACTAATATGTACAGGGATATTTTCATATATTTCTGTGCTATATATAGCTTTTTTGGAAGATCAGTGTTGGCATATCTCATATTTTAGGTTTCAAGCCATTTGTGACCTCTGCCAGTGAAGTCGCTATAATCACACTAATAAGACCCAGACGAAGTTATTAAGATTTACTATTAACATTTTTTGTCACATACATAATTGCAGTGAAATATATACCTGGTCAGCTCCTTAGACGGCGTCTTTCTGTGACTGCAGTAGAGATGAGTTTGACAGGTTTATTAATGCTTCAAGAGAAGGGCATGCATGTTCCAGCTGTATGGCATTTCAAAAGAGATTCCAAGTAACAAAGCACTGGATAAAACGGGTCTTATTATTAGCTTTAGAACAGTGGGACTCCCGAAACATGAAAAGAAACAGCCATTAATGTCACAGAACTCAAACCCTAAACATACCATTTTGGACAGTTCGTAAAAAAGACATAAATATAGGCCAGAAAATGCTGTTTCTTCCAGGATTCCTAGTATTATAGTGTTCAAGGCTTTGAACAATCACTTGATTGTTCCTGAGCGAATATTTGAAACGTCAGAAGTTTTCCAATTGCATTTTGTTTGACATGCTGGTTACTTGGAGACCGCGATATTGAACTGCCAGCTTATGAAGGCTGCATTCTTTAGATGTGACAACCCATGAATGGCCACATCTATGGATGTTCACTGCACCAAGTCCTAATCTAAACCTCTGGGTCATTCATACTTCACAGAATCATTCACTGGACACAATGCTGAACTTCTCTACAACAGCTTTTGTGAATGTGCACATTGTATGACAGAATCTTCTCACATCGGTGCAGCGGATGTTTAATGAACAGTGCTGAGGCCACATTTAAACATATGTGAAGGCTACTTTGTACTATTTTTCATTACTTGTGAAGGTGTGATGCTCATGGACAAGTCAGAGGGTCTGAAATGATCCCCAAAGCTACTTAATAGCCACTGCCAACTCAATTTTTAGGCATGATGGGATATTGATGGGATGGGATATTGGTTTGACGCATAACTATTGTATATTTCATAATCCAAGTTTAATTCTTATCCGCAACCAAAATCCCTGCAGCTTCACACAACACCCCGCAGATGTGGAGATTTCTAAATAAGTTAGCTTGAATGAGTCATTTTGTGTACGTAAGGAAAACCCATTTCAATAAGCACAAAAATCACATTCCTTAAGCAAATTGACAAAGGGAGAAGTAATTTTGGTCAAAATAATGGCAACACACACTAGCATTCCATTTTAGCATCTGAGGAAATTTGAGACACTTCTTGTCCTTTTGATCAAATTAGCAGAGGCAATTTTGCAACTAGGCTAAAATCAGCATCGCTTTCCATTGTGATCGACACCAAATGTGCCTAATGTGCGTAATAACACATCATGCTGGGACTCAGCAGGAACGTATCACTTTGGATAGATGAAGCTGCATTTGATATAATAATAAAGGGTGTCTTCAGACTAAAGATTGGGGGGGAGGGGGGTTAATTGGGTGCAAGGACAGAGGCATAATGTCTTAAGGTTTTTCAGAACGACTTTTTAAAAAAAAGGGATTACCACATTTTTGCATATCCTAATTAAAACACAAATAGGCATATATCTATATACCTATCTAGATCTATATACCTATCTAGATCTATATACCTATATCTCTCTATATCTATATCTCTATATCTATATCTCTCTATATCTATATCTCTCTATATCTCTCTATATCTATATCTCTCTATATCTATATATCTATATATACACACACGTTATTTTACTTTAAATTACTTTAAAGTACTTTTTTAGTCAGAATAACCACTTGAACTAAATTGCCAATAATGCCCAGCAGATTTAAAATGTTAAAAAAAGAAAACACCGTAAAAAACTAGATTAAAAAATGTTTTCCACAGCAATTTAATTTACGTTAAGGCATGTTTCCACAAAATTAAACTTAGAAATGCAAAAATAACTTGTGTAATGACAGCATACACAAACTTAATGGCCAGAAAAAAAATCCCTTTGACATTCATTACGTTGTTTAATTTCATATGGTGAGTGAAATCATTTCAAATATATCATCCAGTCCTGGGCTTTCATTTCTCTGAATTACAGCTATTGTAGTCTGTTTTCATTGTAAAGATGTCTGCTCCTCATGCTCTGCTGTGTCAGCCACTGATTAAACTTCATGAGTTGAATTCTTCTTGAGCAATGATCCTGAAGTCCATTTCAAAAGGAGGTTCTCTCTGTTAAATCACTGTACTTCATTCTCTCTGTGTGAAGCTGGACCACAGCTGTGGCACCAAATTTCAATTTAATGACATATAATTCCTGCCTTGGCTGAGAGAGAGTTAAAAAGTGACAGGGGGTTCAATGGACAGTTCAGGCCTGGAGGGATGTTGGCTTGAGCTGGCTTCCTGGCAACTAACTAGCAACCAATAACATCTTCTCTCTCCCTCCTTCTGTCCCAAAGAAAAAAAATAATAATCTTAACCCCTGACCACCTACATTAAACACAACGAGTCTAATTCTTATGCAGACAGTGGGGGCTTTTCGACAGTGTGTGTCCACATTTTTTGAAGAGGCAAATGGCACGGTCAGATGTGGAGTATGTGAATTTCCTGTTATGAGAACTTGAGAACTGGTATGAAAAGAGTGCTTGCCACTTTTTTGAATTGTATTTTCCCCTCAAAATCACCAATGTCATCACAAAAATTAAAAAAAAAGATATCCATGAACAACACCGTGGGCTGGACCAATCACTATTAAAGAGATGCTGCACCTCCCTGTACAAATGAAAATTCTGTCATGTCTGTCTTATCCTTATGTTAGCTGATTTTCTTTCTTTTTTTGAAATAAAGATTTAAGACTGTGTATTTCCATATACATTTTTATTAAATGTTTACTGAAGATGTGAGCCTCAAAAAACATAACATGCATGGACTACTTCATATTTTGCACTCTATTCAAAGTCTTCTGAAGTCATACAATAACTTTGTGTAATGAAAAAATTAGCAATTCTAATATAATAAACAGTAAGACACATTTAGAAAACAGACAGATTTCCATTTCATGGCTAAGCTAGGTTGAATTTGGATCTTTAAATGCCAAATGGGACACTCTACAGTCTCATGGACTTAACTGACATGCATACTTGGCAGCCAATGTAAGTCTGGAAGAGATCAGAAGAGAACACGAAGGCCATGTCCAAAACGACTTACTTAATTCACATGTGTTAACTAGCGAAAGGTGTCCCATTCATCTTTTTTGCTCTATGTGCATTTCTGCCAAGCCCAAACTGAGCTCCATAACAGACTCGGAATAAAGTTACAAAAGCGTGGACTGAGGCCATGTACCAAATGGCACACTTCATGTGCACTTGCAGTCTTACAAAGGCTTCCGCTTCCTTGTGACCTTTAAGTCCATGAGACTGTAGGATGTCCCATTTGTCATTTTAGCTTTCTGAAGGGTGTTAGCAAGAACCTCCTTTGCACATTTGTGCAGGTGAGCTGACAGTCAAAGCAGCACTACGCCAGTAAAATATGTACTTCCAGAGGGTTCCACACAACTGAGGAATACTGTGAGGATTTGGGGTCCGATTTGGGACAGGGCCTCAGAGGATGACCATGAGGCCATCCGGGACATTTCAAATTACTGAATCAAATTTGATTCATGAACAAAGAATTTGTAACTTTTAAATGAACTGGTTGAATTGGATAAACTGGTTCCTTAAAAAAAAGATCCGAATCACGAGATCGGCAATCAATCACAGTTATTAACACTCCCTGGAAGATTCTTTTTAAATTACATTTTTACATTCACCCCCAATGCATTGTTTTTGCCTGGTAAAGACGGCCAAATGACGTTCCAGCATTTCTCTTTGTGGGTTCCGACAGACATGAGGGTAAGTAAATAAAGACATAATTTTACATTTAAAAGATCGTATATCATCATATCAACAGCAAAACAATCAAACATCAACCGCAAAACACATCTCAATCTAACAAGCAACCGAGAAAACTGCCGCGTCCTCCTGAAATGGAGTATGTTAAGCACGGGTTCATTGCCTCGGAAGATTAACCCGTCTTAACTCAGCTAAACAAAACACAGTATATCTCTACAAGCAACTTAAACCAGTTGATCAGAAACTAAGATGGGAGCTGGGTCTCCAAACTCCCTCATTACACTGTTGCGCAGTCACGCAGCTGTGAAACAAGTGCACGCGTTTGGAAGGACCGCGTCCTCTCACCATCTCCAGTGCGCTTTTTCACAAAACTTTCAAACGCGAAAATAAAGTCAAACAAGCAGTCCCCCGTCTAAAATGCTGAAAACGCATCAAAAGCCAAACAGGATTATGCCACAGTTTAAAACAGCACAGAGTTTCACTTGTCTTCGTTGATTGCGAGCGCATCCAACACGAGACCCGTACGACAATCTCCGCTCATTATCAATTGTTTTCCTTCCCAGTAAACACTTTCCGGATAATTTAAGTCTCCCGAAAATGTTCATCTTACCTTGTTGAATCAAAGCGATGGATATTCCAGCCAGGACGACCCAGTACACGGGATTCTTCATGGCGTCTGGAGCGGATCGAGTGCGCGTGAGGTCTGCGTGATTGTTTTCCTTCTTGCAAATACCAATTTGAAAATCCGGAGGAATAAGTGGAAGTGTAGTCCCAGGCTTTAAGTAACTGTGAAGCAGGCACTCACTCACTCACCTACGCAGGCGCTGAGAAGTCCCTCCTTCGGTGAGGTATTGCTTATGGAGCTGTTTGGATAGGCTTCCACAGGATTAAAGGAACCCACTGTTTTCATTTGCTCAAGAAATGTGACTGCATCTGAAGTGCAGTGGGTTAGTTTCCAATTCGCTGTATATCCCCAGGCCGTTTGTCTTATTGCTTAGTCACTTAATCAGTTGTGGGGTTATTATTTAGCACTAATTTTAGTTAGTCCCCTTAAAATTAATTTACTCTCCTATCTCGAATTCGGTTCGTTATTAGTTTTAGTGTCTGTACCTCTGTTTTCTGGCAGCTTGTGTCTGCAACTTTAATAGCATATTCCTATATATGTCTGCTACAAATTTGAGTAGCTTAAAGTAGCTTTAATTCAAATAGTAAACAAAGAATATTGTGTATATTGTACAGTTTTACATACATAGGCTACACAAAATATGTATACTGTTTGTGTGTGTATATACACATAAACTTTACGGTATATATGTATGTAGTATCTATATACATACAATTTATTTTTGATAAAAGGCAGTTCAAATGTTATATAGACATTAGTTTTTACTCAGAAACCCTTGTAGCTCATTTCTAATTGGTTAAACTGACCACAGCAATTAAAAAAAAAAAATCCCTTGGTCTCTCTTAAGCACTTCTATCTGAGGAAGTGGCCCTATGAGAGATATCTGAAGGTTATTAAAAACATTACATGAGTTTCTCCTGCCAATTGGTAAATTGAATAAACAAATGTTGGCCTACTTCCAAGAGCCATTAATACAATCTAAAAACATGCACACACTTCCTCGTGTCAGCAAAACACTCTAAAAAAGGCCAGCATCCACTTTAGAGATGCACTTGCACTATAATTAATCGGTTTTTTTTTAGATGTGGAGCACCACTTCAGAAACAGGTTGAGAAAGCAAATAAATATTTTGTGATTGCTGCATTCCGTTGTAACTGCGTCTGGTGTTCGAAAGGTGAACATAAATTAATCATGTAATATTGGCTTTCCGTTGTTCCTCCTCGAAGACCTCAGCAGGTGACTTGCCGTTAAATTTGGCTTTGAATGTGAATGTGAAAAATCATTAACCAGCTCAGTCAAGTGAAACTGCTTGTCATCTCCAATGTCAATGAAACTCTTTAAGTATGAATAATAATAATAAAAAAAAAAAGACCTTAAGCAATTCAGAGTCGGAATCGCTGCAAACCATTTGGCAGAAAATGAAGTGTGCAGGAGAAATTGATTATTTGACAATCCTGCTTAACTGAGTACGTCAAGCCATGGCATAAAGATGATTATATTCATTGACATCTCTGACACAAATACACTGCTTGCAACCTTGATAACAAGCTTCAGCTGGGCAGAACGAGTAGCAAAGCTTTGTTAGAGGTAAATGATCATTTAGGTCAGAGCCAAATTAAATAACAACCAAAAGATATTGATTGTGTGAGTTCTGCATGGAGATTCTGAAACAGAAATAATTGTGTCTATGATTTCTAGGGAAGTCTGGGTTGTTGTTATATTTACTGACCCTACTTTGAAAAGCCTAGAGATATGGCTGAATGCTATTGGATTTTTTCACCCAATTTGATCACCCTCAACAAACCTCGTGGATTTGAGGCACAAACAGTGCAAGTTTAAATGCTAAGTTTAACACTTACGCTTAAGATTTGTTCAAATAACCCTAGTACTAATCAAACTTGGTAGATGTTCATTTCAGCCCTGCTTGTTGTGTTTATATCAGTAAATTGATTTCTTTCTAGCACTGCAGACTGGCAGCATATATCGCTGTACTGTTGCCCTAGGGAAAGCCGTTGCTCGATATAACCAGACATCAGGCAGGTTCAGTTAATCTACAGCAACCAAACTGAATTGTTAGAACGCTCTGAGAATTTCAGTCCTCCAGATGAGTCTGTCCTCCACTTTTGCCTTTTGACAGAGCAGACTATAAGACCGCAGCACGCTTAAAGAAATGAAAGACTCTAGAAGAGTAAGTGTATAAGCTAGGGAACTCTATGAAGAAGAGTGTTTCAAGTACCGGGGCCATATGAGAGTCCAGTACTGGGACACTTGAAACTCAGAGAGTCACCTTGCTCATTCTGTGATCCTTTAAATCACTGCCGTCTCGGCTGACCTGAGGACAGCCTGAAGTGCATTAGCCAGAGAGACTGACAGATACATTAGTCAGCGAATTCTTCTCAGATGTGCTACAGCTCCATCAAATAAGCTTCATGGCTTTATTTTGTCTGACAGCACAGTGCAAGCAGTGCTTTTCGAAGGCTGTGCCATCAATAATTATCTACATTTTAGTTTATCATATGCAAACGACTTAAAAAATGTCCCAAAAGGAAAGAATCTTAACCATGCTGTCTACTATTATAGCTGTTTTGACCAAATTGCAATCATTGTTTTTAGATTCTGTTAGAAAATCAATTTATTGCCAAGACAGACAGACAGACAGACAGACAGAAAGATAGATAGATAGATAGATAGATAGATAGATAGATAGATAGATAGATAGATAGATAGATAGATAGATAGATA
>JAUCMT010000002.1:10779257-10797542 GCA_032357475.1 Enteromius thamalakanensis | reverse complement strand
GGGCCAGCTAAACGTACCGCGCCCGGGCACGTTTCGGAGCACTCACATTAGTCAAACGAACCGCGCTTTGGTGGTCAGGCATGGTTCAAAGTGCCTAGTGTGAGTATACCCTAGGAGTGTGGCGACCAAACCAAACGTTTGTCTGGTTCTATAGACTAGACTTCTGTTCCCTCTCCTTAGCTGTGCAGGTACACACACTAGGCAGGGATTTGAAAGTCTGGGGGCGGGGTCTTCTCGTTCCCCATAGCACCCCTGTTCCTCGAAGGAACAAGACGTGGCATCTTGTAACTACACTTCCGGCATCCTTGCCTGCGCTAGCTTCATGACATTGAAGCTGAAGCCAGCTACACTCCACATGCTTTCATGCACCTATGACATCTCGCTCATCCATTGGACTGATTACACATACTATTCAGAGACTTCACGCTGGAGGCGTTCTTTATAGCGTCTTGTCGAATAGGGTTACATACGTAACCTTGAGACATTTTAAAATATTCCAGCATGTTAATTTTATTTTGAAGTCTTCTTCAAGTAACTGCAAAAATCACACTTTATTACTCGAACCATTATAAATTTGTGTGAAAAGAAATAAGAGGACTGCACTGTACAAAACAAAAGCTACTTTTAAAGATCTCACATCCAATACTTGAATGTGTACTGTAAATTTAAACATGTTGCTTTTAACCAAATCACTATTAATTTTTGTTAAACTACCTTGCTGTTTCACCAAAGTGACAAACCTTAACATTGATATCAAAAGAACAAGAAAAAGCAACTGATGAAACGTACTACTGTTCAAAACTTACCACTCAAGTCCATTTTACAGTGGAGATAAAAACAGATCTACATGGACAAATGTGTTTCGATCCAAATAGCTTTATCGCAGATAATATCGCCAACTCTACAATGGGATTATATCATGAAGTCTAAGACACTGGCAATAAACTAAGCATTAGGGTGATGTGTGTGTGTTTGTGCGTGATATTTCTCTCATCTCATCTGTGGTGTCAAAACAAAGTGCTGTGCTCAGGTACTGAGGAAAAGTGATCTGCCGCCTCCCTCCTGTACCTCACTCAGCAGCCTTAAAGAAGCTCTTTGAAAATCAGGTATTTGTCACTTTTAATGAACATTATTTCACACCAGGCCTGAAAAAAAAAAAAAACATACACATATTCTAAAATAACCATCCAGAGTCCTGGTTTGTGTGCATGTGTGAGGTGTGACAGGAGGTGTTATTTCATTAGGAAGGACCATATTAGTGGTGTAGTGATATCCAAAAGGGAGAGTAAAAATAGCGGGCTTCTGTTAACATCATCTCTTAAAAGGTATTGCAGTTTTATGTTTTTCAAATGTCTTATATTCCAGCCAGGCGTGAAGAACTTATATTACTTATATTATTTATCGCTCATGGAACATAGGCTTTCTTTGATACTGAAGATTAAATTGTGATAGATTTTGTCATGGCAAAATTAAATCTTTGTCTTATCATTATTCAGTAAAAAGAAAAAAAAAAATTAAAAGGGTGGAAATTGTGGTGAATTTTATTTTGAAACAATTTTCACTGAGAATTTGAGGGATTAAAACAATCTATACCTTACTCAAGTAAGTTTAGGGACATTTACTGTATTTTGTTATAATAAGAAAAGATTGCCTCAATATTTGTACTACCAAAAAAAAAAAGATCAAAAAATAAAAACTATATTATTTATTTTAGTATCGGTGTCACGGATGAGGCGAGAGACGTTCTGATTCAGAGTGAGACAAGCAGGGTCAATCAAGAGCATACAAGCTTGGAGCAGATATAGCATAAGAGTGGTCAGTGTCCAGGCGAGGGTCGGTAACAACAAACACAATCCAGAGAGTAACGCAGAAGCGGTGGTCAAAAACAGGCAAAGTCGGCAACACTAGATCAAACAACAGAGTTTTACACGAATAAATGGGGAACCGTGACAACAGATGAGATGGGCAGTGACTGAATAAAAACAGACACAAAACAAACACTGTTAGCTGGGTGCTGGAGTGCCATCCCCTGAGCTGGGCTGGCACATCCAGCTGATCGTTACAATCGGGAAACAATGAATGAGAATTATATAATATATAATTTATATAATATATGTGTGTGTGTACTGTGTATATTTTTATGTATATATAAAGACAAACACACACACAGTATATTTTTTAGAAATATTTACACATTCATATAATTAATTAACTACATAGATATATTTAGTTAATACACGTGCATGTGTATTTATTTATACATAATAAATATACACAGCACACACACACCTACACACACACATATATAATTGTTTATAAACAATTTTATTTTAGTTTGGATGTGATTAATCATTGCCCAACACTAATTTATTAATTACTTTTTTTGCAGTATTTTAGGGAAAATGAGTGAGAAAATGGTAAAGAAAGCCATTTTATTGGGCGGATACATTCTAGGACATATTTGCTTAAACGGAGACGTCTCTAGTTCAGTTTTGCTCTTGTGGGATCCTAGTAATGAGGTGAAAGAATGTGATAACTTCCCAAAAAAAGCTCAAAGCTCATCACTCATTTGGGGCTGTTGGGTGGGCTTGCCCAACCACAGAACTTTAGTTTTTCCAAAGTATAATGGAGGTCTTGTGAAGAAGAAAAAAAAAATCTGATTCTGTGTATCTATCTATCTATCTATCTGTCTGTCTGTCTGTCTGTCTGTCTGTCTGTCTGTCTGTCTGTCTGTCTGTCTGTCTGTCTGTCTGTCTGTCTGTCCGTCCGTCCGTCCGTCCGTCCGTCCGTCCGTCCGTCCGTCCGTCCATCCATCCATCCATCCATCTATCTATCTATCTATCTATCTATCTGATTTTCTATCAATTTATTTTGTAGTTATATAAAGTCTATACCTGTCCATACATGCTGTTTTTTACAGTAAAGACAGCAGTAAAAAATAAATTGGACTGGGTTTGAGTTTAGCATTAGTGGCATTGTGCTTTTGTCATCTGTCATGCAACTGCATGTAACTGGTCCACAAAGGTAGATCTCTCTGAAGGTCTGTAAGGATTATCCTTTATTTCCCTGCATCCACAGAGTAGCTAGATATTTGTCATCATTAATGTTTGCTTTAATACACGTCATAACAAATTCATCCTCTGAAAAGCCAGCTGCATTCGAGAAAGAAATGCTTCACTCTCACTGAGACATATTGTCCACTTTGATAGCTCAGAATGATATCAAATGCCCCTCTGCTGCCTCAGTTGAAATGGAACAAAATAGGCGGTGGTCTATAAAAATGAAGTTAGACGTAAGTATGGCACTCACATCTTTGAAAAAAACCCTTTCCTGTTGCATTTTGTAGTCGTCAATTGGTCCGAGCAACTTGCTCTAATGCAGGTAATGGATCCACTGTGGTCCTTTCATCTTCGGGACCATGTGCGGGAGATGGGAGAGGAACCTTTCTGGAGGAGAAAACAACTCTAACACACATAAGGGTGAGGAAAAGCAAAGCTATAGCTAATTCTCAATAGGGCGGTTGTAAGTTTGACTCAAATGCTGAGGAAATCTGAGCTGTTTTAGCATAGTGTAAATCTGTGAAAGGCTCAGACAGCAAACAGTGGAATAAATAATGGTTTGGTTATTCATATTTCATTTACAGTACTTGATGGCATTCACATTTATGCATTTAACAGTTGCTTTTATAGCAGCGTGCAGAACAAGGCAATTATTAATTGCATTTTTTTTATCACTTTAATTAGTAAAGAACTCCTTAAACTTACACTGCTGATGTTTATAAAAGCCTTGCATATAGAATCCAACTGAAATTGGAAATTGATATAAAACAGAGCACTCTTTCCTATGTCTAGATTGAAGCAGAACATGAAAACACACAATAAAATAGAAATTTTGTTTGGAAAATTGAGTTGTTCCATGCTAGGCCCAACAGCAATCCAAATTTTCCGCTCGGCCTCATCCCAATGCTCCCAATCCGCTCAATGGAAAGCCTCCAGTCATCAGGATTTGTAGATAGTTCTGTTTCTTCAGCAGATTCCAAATTCACAAAACTAGCTCTAGCTGATTGGCTGTGTTTTTGGCTGTTCTTTTGTATCAGCGCTCCGCTCGGTCTTTCCCCCGTTCTCTCTATTCACCCGCTAAACGCTAGTGCTAAGAGCTGCTGGAAACCTGCCTGTACTGCCATTATAGGGCCCTGCTGTATTTTATTTAGACTTCTTTAAAGGGTTTGATAAAGGTAAGTGTGACTACTTTTAATAGCTAAATTATCAGATCGGACCTTTGTTGACTGATTTGTTCGTATAGTTTTCTGTCTTTGCCAAAGATTTTTGTGGAAAACCCTCAGCAAATACAATAACATGAAATTTGTCAGGTGTAAGTCTATAATGTAGTGTTAACTCTAAGATAATTGTTTATAGTTACAAATATTTTCATAGACATTTTAAATTATTGTTTTTTTACAAATTATGTATTAGGGTAGAGAAAGCATATTCACTAAGAATTTTACCTGAACAAACTCTGTACTTGCTACTAATATATATAGTTAATTAAAGTAGTTATTGAGTTTAGGTTTGGGTTCGGATCTGAAATATGATCATGCAGAATAAGGCATTAATATGTGCTTTATAAGTACTAATAAACAACAAGATAGTAATAGGTATGCTAATAAGCAACTCCTTAAAATAAAGTGTTATTTTATTATTTGATTAAAATAAAAATGTAGTTAAAAATATAAAACATACTAAAAATTAAACAAAAAATAAATAAATAAATAAATAAAATAATGTCCTGACAGGAAATTACCATAATCCATAATGTTTATGCACATTTGCAGAATGCAAATAAAAAATTCTGCAGCTCTATAGAAAGGTATTTCATATTAACTTTTCAGTTGTATAAAATACATATATATGATTTCAATATTTTTCAGATTTAAGAACCTTTTCAAATATTGTTTAACTAATTTAATACTAATGCTGAATTTCATTTTAGTTCAAATTTTATTTTTTTTAACCTTCTGAACATTTTTAAAGTATGAGTCACCAAATAGTATTTAGGTGGTTTTTTTAACCATTTAGAAGTTGAACTACATGGCGCCCTCTACTGAATGGTGATCAAAAACAGTTTTTACCTCATTTTGTGTGGCCATACATTCATAAAAGGTAAAAATCAATATTTTAATGGCGAATATTTTAAAGTCAATATTTTAACGGCGACGAGTCAGTTACACCCCTGCAAATAAAATTTAAAGCACATCAATTCAAAAAACTTGATATACTGTACCAGTGCCTTTTCTAAAAAAGCATTGTACTATTTACCGCAATTGCAATCTTTTCCAGACAGTTCACCTGAGAGCTCTGTTAGTCTTAACCTGTAAAGAAGAAAGAGAGAGTAAAAGAGAGTAGCCTCCCGATACTGACCTCTCAGCTCACTCCGAGGAAGTAATGTGTTCATTACAATGCAATTACAGACACTTACATGTCTCAATAGTGCAGGGCCATTGAGAGAAGTCTGCACCGGTCCCTCGATGCTAACACAACCCTGACCTTTATGTGTGTGTGCATTAATGCACGTGCCCATATGTGTGATTGTATATGCGACCATAAATATGTGTGTGCTTTTGTTTTTAGTCTGTCTGTAGGTGCAGAATGTACAGCTTCATGGGAGGAGGGCTGTTTTGTGCAGGAGTGGGCAATATACTCCTGATTGTTTCCACAGCAACAGATTATTGGATGCAGTACCGTCATTCAAACAACTACATGCATCAGGGGCTGTGGAGATACTGCATGCCCGGAAAATGCTTCACACACACCGACAGCATTGGTGAGATTTACGAAATCAAGAAATCGAAAGATTTTTCTAATCCAACGTGATTTTGTTCCCTAGATATTTATATTTTATTTTAGTTTTATATATATTATTGTATGCTCAAAGGAGCAGGTGATAACATGACCTTTGACCTTCAGGCGTTTATGTGCATGTGCGTTTACAGCATACTGGGATGCCACACGAGCGTTCATGATCTTGTCTCTGTTGGCCTGCTTCATTGGCATCATCATCGGTATCATGGCCTTCATCCACTACTCATCCTTTGACAGGTTTGATAAAACCTTTGCTGCAGGCATTCTTTTCTTCATCTCATGTAAGTTGCCTTTCTTCTTGTTTTATATATACCCTTTAAGTATGAAAACTTTTTTTCACACCAATGCTTAAAATATGATATTTTAGAGAGAGAAATATAGTGTTGTTGTAGCTATAGCTTTGCTTTTGTTATTGTGTTTGGGAAATTAACCTGCAATTTGTGGAACAAATAAAAATAATAATTACAATAATAATTGCATTGCATTTAAAGGTCAATATTCAACAATAAAAAAAGTTTTAAATCATATTATTATTATAGTTTAGCTCAATCCTGCTTCTTTTCCTTTTCTCCATAAGGCTTTTTTGTGTTTCTGGCCATGGCTGTGTACACTGGAGTTACAATAAATTACTATGGTAAACGCTACGGTAACTGGAGGTTCTCCTGGTCTTACATCATTGGCTGGGTGTCTGCTGTGCTCACTTTCTTTTCAGGTAATGACAGTCTGAAAACAGTGCCTCTAAATGATCTAATTTATTCTTTTGCATTTTTCCATCAGTCTTAAATGTAGTGCACTCACACGTGATCAACTAACATAGGTCTTTTTTATTTTTAAAGTGATTTTCTGTAAAAACAGTCTTAAATTGGAGGTAAACATGACTATATTTATTTATTAATGTGAATGTTTTTGTTTTTCTTTAGGAATGTTCTACATGTGTGCATACCGGATGCATGAATGCCCCAGAATGTCAAATCCTCACTAGAACACTGGGCTTTATTATCATCAGTATTGGAAGCAGCTTCAGTATCAAACACCATTGGCTCATGAAAATAGGAACAAAGGCAATTTTAAATAAAGAATCATAGACGGTATAACAATGTCTGAACACCATTTCTGTCTATTCATTTTATCTATGAAGTACAATTTCAATTCAAAGTCCATGTTAAAAATATAGAATGCACTGCATGTGGGTTTTCCTTTGTTAAAGGATTTTCCTTTATTTAGTATTTGGTTTCGCAGCAGTATATACCGACTTGACATAACACAATAAGCTGGTCGAGCATGTAAACTGCTCTCAGTGTAAAGAGCGCGAGCTAATGCCACAAGCCTCTTACAGAAACGCACCACTTAGGTGTTACGCAGTGGCGTGCTGTCTCCCAATTTCACTTGATTAAATGGCTATTAAAAGCTGCTTAACTGCCTCTGGGTGCGGATTCGATCGACTTCTCAAGTAAAGGCGATTCTATCACCATTAGTACATTTACTTTCACGTTTTTGCCATAAAAGCAACTTGTTACCTTGATTCGTGGCAGTGTGGAGCGCAGGTGCTCCAGTTAATGAAAGGTTTCAATTACAGAGTCCAAAAATCACATTAAATCGTTGAATAAACAGACGACGTGTAACAGGTAGGCCTGTTTTGTTGAATTCGAGTGAAGCTTTAAGAAATCTGGTTTCTTAATCATTTTCTTCTTTTTCTTTCTTTCCAGTAAAATCCTTAATATCGCTAAATAAAATGCATTTACCTTAGAATAGAAATTGTGTAAGATTTGCGTAGAATTTATTGCATCAGGTTTTGCCCCATAAGCACGTTTGAGTATAAACCCCACTAAATTGTGTTAGTTTTTTTTTACTGATTTTTATTGCCTAGTTATTTGTAATGGGCCCTACTTATTAAGTATTTTTGAATATACTAATAAATCTGTAATTGCCTGTGTTCCGGAGTGAGAGATACTCATTAAATGACTCGAAACTCATTAAAACTAAGCAACTCTGTGATATTTTTTAATTTGGTCTTCAGTTTTCGTGAAATACACCAACACTAATGAAGCCATATCTCACATTTGCTGGAATACTGTATTTCCACAACCAAATGAATCCAGTAATTAATTTGTTCTAACTCATCTGATCAGATGGAAATCCTGCGGTCGAGGATTACTACTTCCGCTCTAACATCCAACCTAATTACCTAATAGCATTGCTGCAAGACTTCTGCCAATAATGAAACACTTTTACCATTAGCCCCCGTGATTGCAGATGTGATGACAACACGATATCAACAAATTACCGCTCCATCAGTTGAGACAGAACTGAAGCACACTTGAATCCTCGCAGATTTCAATATCTACAATTAAATCCTGTTTCACAGAAGCCCTGTTGCCCCGTGCCCTCATATGAAATAATACAAAAATTAAACCAAACAGCCTACATGTTCCCTCCCCAATAAATGAAAAAAGCAAACCGTGAAACACCAAGAAATGAGAATCAGAGACGCTTAGAAAAGATCGTTTTACTTTTTCATAATGGGTTATGTTGCGCTATTTAAACATTTTCCCATTACATATAGACTATATATCAGGGATAAATAGGCTACATAGCTATACGTTTAGATATTTTTGTATTAGGCTATTGTAGTAGAAGTGGGCAAAAACATGTTATTTTTTATTTAGTCTATTTATTTATTTATTTATTTATTTGTGGCATATTGGTTACCATAGTTTAGGCGTGCTACAAATAGCCTACCATGGTTAAACTTTGGTTATTTTAGCAAAACAATGGTTAATTCTGTTTAATTTAATTCTACCATGTTTTGTCCCGTTGTTGCGATTTGTAAAACCAAGAATCATTTTCGCAAGGGTAGCAAAAAAAATGTAAATAATTTATAACATTTTAAATGTATCAAATATTGGGTTAAATTTACACATAATTAGTTGTTTCGATCCTTAAATATAGAACTGGCGATAAACATTAAGCCTAAATTGTTAGCATATGTGACTGTAGTTGCGGCTTATTTATAATCCATTTTAAAATGTAGGCCTATGACTTTTTTATTTCAACCACAATAATTTGTTGTTGTGTTGGGTTATCAGCAACACATTTCTAAGGTAAGAAACCAACAAACTGAGTTAAATACAGAACTCGAGAAGACGAGTGTAAATTGTAACGCTGGTGCCCGACGCTTCAGCTGGATTGTAACAGGTGCGCGCGGTGCATTATTCTGAATTCTTTAAACGCTGTCAGCCCTTTGTTCGGATTCTTGACGGGTCCACGCGCCTTTTAAGCCAGTGTACAGTGAAAGTGCCGGCTTATGTCGGAGTGACTGTTGCGGGGATAGGGCTCTTGTGAGGCTTTTTCAGCACCACGGGGAGCGACCCTGCCGCTCCTCCCGCCGCCTGCATAATTAATCCATGAAGAAGTCGTTCAATCCTCCGCCCAGCCGTCGCGCCATTGGTTGAGTGCTAATCTACTTCCTGATTTGCTGCTGTCAGTCTCGATCCAAATAAATAGTAATGTACCTGTACCAGCGTGCACAGGTTGCCAACGAGACTACGTTCCAGCTTTTAAGGTCCTGAAGACTAGGACCAACTGAGTGATTTTGTTTGCGACACAGGCATCAAAAGCCCCACGGATTGTCCCTGCTTTTGTTTTTTTTTATAGTTTTTTTTTTTTTAGTTTTGAGATGAATCTGAACTACACTTCTCCGCTCCCCCAGATGCCGACTCAAAGGTCAACGTCGTTCTTTATCGAAGATATTTTACTACATAAACCTAAACCTTTGCGTGAAGTGTTTCCCTCGCCCTTTACAAACTCTCTTGCCTCCCGGATGCCTCTTATAGAGTATGGATATCCACTCATGCCTACACCGATACTGGCTCCTCATCCGCATCATCCGCTTCACAAACCCGAACACCACCCGTACTTTTTCACCTCCGGTAAGAAGCTAACCCTAAACTCAGGCCTTTGTGTGAAGAAAATTGTGCAATTTATATGCATTTAATTGTACTCTCAAAAATGAGAATGTGGCTATGACTGGTAGATTTCAAACCGACCTGTTATTACAGTTATTATTTTAGAAATCATTATACACCATAAACATTAATATATGGTAAATTGGAACGGTGGAAATAATAGGTTATGCTGCAAATATGCTAGCCTTACATATCAATTAACCTAAAATTTGCTGTGGCAACATTAACTCAACTGGTTTTATTCAAGTAAATAATAATTCTAATATGGTTCCATCACTGCGAATTTGTAAATAATACATTTGTAAATTATCCTAAGTAGCCTAACCATGTTTTAGCGTGTGTTCGTTGATCATCTCTGGGTAATAGACTAGTAATATTAAAATACCAATAATAACACTAATAATAATAAACTAAGATTTGTAACTTGGCCTACTTTATACTTTTATATTCTGCTATTTTTTTTTTAAATCACCTGTAGATTACAACAACGTCTGTATTTTTTCCCCAATCGATTTTAATATGCTATTCACGGAAAACAGAACAAAATCAACTACATTAAAACAATAAATATTTTAGCTTGTTTTTCGCTTTTCGTATTGAATTCACCGGTTCTGTTCATTTTAAAACGCGATTGAAATATAAATATGGAAAGTTCTCTGCAATGCTGCAAGCTTAATCTTAATTTGAACAAAATGTATTAATAAATGCCATTATGTTTCCATTGCAAAAGGAATGCAGATGCCCGCGTTATTTCAGCATCACCCCGAATTACCAGGGAAGCACTGCAGACGCAGAAAGGCCAGGACAGTTTTCTCAGACTCGCAGTTATCCGGACTCGAGAAAAGGTTCGAGATCCAGAGATATCTGTCCACACCTGAGCGCGTGGAACTGGCTACGGCGCTCAGTCTATCGGAAACACAGGTAATAACGCTAAATATGGTTGAAGAACTCAGATAACATTTTTAAGACCCTGCATGTGTAACAAACCTTCATGAAAACGAGTTCACCAAGGCTTATCATTTGTTTGCCTTACGCAGGTAAAGACATGGTTTCAAAACCGGAGGATGAAGCATAAAAAACAACTGAGGAAAACACAAGACGACCAGAAAACCCCCAATGATGTAGACAGATCGCTGGAGAACACGAGCGAGAGCGAAATGCACGAAAAAAGTACAGACGGTAAAAACGGCATGAGTCCGGACAGATACACGCTGGACGACAATGAAGATGATGTCGATATTGAAGATGACATTTGCTCTCCTGAACATTTACTCTAGTATTATCACCCCATGAACATAAATGTAGATATGAATTACAGTCTTTTAGATAGGAAATTATATAGTGTTTTTTTATTATAATTATAATTTTTATTTTAAGAGCATTGGTCTAATGTTATTCTGTTAAAGCGCTTAAGAAGATCCTGGACAGCTGAATGACTTAAAAACGATACGTGTGTATTCCACATTAATAATAATGTGTGTATTCCACATTATTATTATTACTCTGATTTTTGTAAATGTGGAATGAATGATAATGTACTGACAGTCTGTAAATAGATTTATGACATGTACCTGATAAATAATCATTCGAGAGATGTAACAATTTTCGTTCCAACTGAAGTGTAACATTTTGACATTTTCAGCACTTTCGCGGGAGGATGATGATATTGGTTGACGTGGTGGACTGACATATTTATGAACTCTAAAACTGTGACTTGTCATTTGTTAAAACAAATAATGTATATAAACAAATGTACATTGAGTGAATTATCTAAGAAAGTTCTTAAACGAGCAGTGTTTTTTTTGTGCTTTGAAAGCTTATGAATTCATCCTTTCCTCAAATCCATCAAAGATGCGGGTTATCACAACTTCGAATTATTAGAGAAACGAATAACAGTCCAGATTATTGCATGACTATTAATAACAGCAACACTAACAATATATAAGTAATATATATCACATGGAAAATCAATTAATTTGTCAATACAAACTACAGATGCACGAATGCTTGAGAATGCTTTTATCTCTGTCCGTTTATCATTTAGGTCTTTATAGTTTATACAAACTATATAGTGTAAATATAAATAAACGGGACTGTCTGGATAAATATAAATAAATAATAACTCGCTTTAAGAATTGGCCTACAACATGAGAATCGGAAATCAACCATGCATATTTTCGAAATGGGTGGAACATTTTATTTATTCATTTTATTTTTAGACAATCGATAATTTGTCATTTTTAAAATTACATTGTATATAACTGAATTATTAAGCTACATTATTCCTAGGTCTATGCTAAATATAGCATACATTTGTAGGCATTATATGCCTACAGACTCACTTGGCCATTTGTTCTGCAAGTTTTATTTTTACTCGACCTATAAAAACACTTGTCCTGCATTTTATTAGTTTAATAACGGTGTAGTTATTGCAGTTTAGTTGGTACCAGAGTTATTTGATCGAATGGTCTTTAGGGCTTTTTTTTAACCTTTTAGAGTATGTAGGGATCAATTGATTTACAACCGATTTAAGTTATATTTCTCATGTGTACATCTATAATAACGTGCAACAAAACAAGCCAACAGTTGCAGGGTACTTTTTTGAGGTGGTGATCGCGAAGCCGTTGCTATGGTTACCAACTATTAAGAGACGATTTCTGTTGTGAGTGCACTCTTGTAAACTTTTGCTGTTACTGAAACTGTATTTGCAAACCACGCTGACAAGTTTATATTACACAGCTTCAACCTTTTTATACTTCCGGTGGGAGGGTTAGGCCATAGCCTATACTTTACAGGTGTTTAAATAAAATCTAACTAGACTCTTTTAAAGCCAAGCTTACACTACAGGAGTTAGGCCCCTCCCGAGAATCGGAGCAAAAATCGATCATCCCGATGTTCGGCGCAGATTATCTGATAACGTGAGGCGTTCACCGATGGAACGTTGCACCTCCCGATCTGTTTGCATACAAAAAAACGTGGGGCCGCCACGATCAAATTAAACATGTTTGATATTTAGGATTTAAATCAGGATGACGATGATCTTGTAGTGTGAGACGTACCACGATGTTCAAATCCTGTAGTGTGTGCATGTTTAAGATTTGAAAGAAGATCAAAAAAGAGGAAGAAAAAAAAAAGTTACAAATATTTGGAAATAATTCTAAAACTGACATTTTTTTTGTCAAATATTAATGTCAACATGTGTAGCAAGTGCTAGCTCGCATTCATTTGCGGCAACAGCCCCCTTTTTACTCTTAACATGGTATGTGGCACACTTCCACCCTTTGAAAAGCAATTCACGTCATTTTCAAAACGTGATTCTGATTTAGCCGCGGAAAATAAAACGCTGCAAGAGAATAGGCCGTGCGGAAGGTGATCAATTAAAAGATTAAGCGTTTTGCAACACATGGACGCATCTGCATGTTGCTCTAATAGCAGAGCCATCAGCTCATTTTCAGGGGCCTGCCGCCTCCTTCAGCACTGTCCACAGATCAAAGCCTGCCTCAGTCTCCCAATCCGTAAAAAGGGATGCTAATTCAACCTCCTTCATGTGCGGTTGAGAGAGACCCCTTCAATTAACTGATTTCAATGGCAGGAAAAAGAGAGAGAGTGAAAAAAAGATGCAAAGAGAGTCGGTCTGGAAAGGCAGCATTTCTCATTAATTCAAAAGGTCCAGCATTTATTAGCCTCGCCTCTGAGGCTTAACACTGAAAACACAGAGTATCAAAGCGGACATGATGGGTTAAATAGAGGCTATAATCTAATTAAAATATTACATAGGAGTAAATAGCTCTTTGATAACGATCTAAAGCTTCCATTAAAGAAATAGGTGCTTGAGCTTGTTTTAGGGGGAAAATTATCACTTTAAAATACAGAAAACAAGTTTGTGGGCTCTAATAAGGGAGGCTTCAAAGTGTCATCCTTATTTGACCTATTTTTTTCTCTCGCTGAAAGAAAAGGGCAGGCGAAAGTGGATATAATCAGACTAATAGCCGGGAACTGACAGAAAACGGCACGTTACACTGGGTTAACGGTGCATCCAGGTGTGCTTGAAGAGATTGGCGCTCTTGTGCACAGATCTATTGAAACAAGGGGAAAATAGCAGGATAATGCAAAGCCAAGCAACAAAACCCATATCGCAAAATGTTTTTTTTTTTGTTTTGTTTTTTTTGCGTATGCAGTGGATTTTATGCTATACGCACCTATCCCAGTGCTTTGCAGCAGAGCAGGATTATAATGGTATATACAGTACACACCAAGTTAAACCAAAAGAAAAAAAAGGATTCCGTGCAAGTGATGGTGGTGCTTTTTAGAATTAAATAGCATGAATGGTCCTGAAGCGAGCCACCGCACGTTTCTCTTCCTCGTGCCGTCTCAACATCTCCAAAGTGGCCAGATGGAACGGCTCCATTTCCTGTGGATATTGAGGCCGCGTGCTCACGTTCTGCTCTCCGGGTCTGTCCTTTGGCTTTGGAGGGGGTTTGGGCTTCGCAATGGTTTTGGCATATTCTAAAGCCTGTTTAAAAAAAAAGGAAATAAAGATATGATAACATGTACACACTTCGGTTGAAAGACATACAATATGTGATTTACGGATTAAGTAAAGCTCATGTTTTCAGAATGAGATTCTCTTACCTTCCTCCTGGGAACGGTGTCCTTGTTGTCACTGCCCACTGGGTCCTTGGCCGACAGAGAGGGAATCCTACTTATCTTCTTGTTCTGTTTGCGGATCACATTTGAATACAGCTTCTGTCGTCTAATTTTCTCTGCCTGACAGCAGTGAAAGAAAGAGCAGCAAGATTACAAAAGGGAGCTTTAATTACCTAAGCCATTTTTCCTCTGAGGCTCCTGTTTCTTTGTACATCCCTCCATGAAGCTACTCAACAGCAGCAAACAAAGCCAAATAAAACTCATCATGCCTTTCAGAATCAGCGTTAACACCTCTCTCAGCCTGCGAGCGCTGCGAAAACAGTTATTTTATGCCACATTTTTACATCAGGCGAGCTGGAAAATGTCTCTGTTTGCTTTTTGAGGGCTACGCTCATTAGATTAGTTGGTCCATGTCCATTGTGTTAAGAAACAGTCTTTTAAATTCATGAGGAAATGAAAAGAGAGGGTTATTGAGACACGGCTCTCACTTGACAATTGGACGAAGCAATTAGGGATTAGCTAAATCAATATTCAACAACGAGATCACCAATTATCCTTTGAGTCTTTCTCCTAAATCTCCACACACACAAATTATTCGGATTAAACAACAGTATTTATGAATATCGTCAGATGCTCAAAGTCTTTGTGCAATCTGAAGTGAGTATTTACCACAGCTTCTGGTATTGTGTTCGTTGGTCCAAGACCTCCGAGCTTCACCTCCTGTTTCATGTTTTTGTAGTTCTTCAGTGTATAAGCCTGAGAAGACATTTTGTAATGCACATATATTTATTCATTATCCACATAGCTGTTTAAATAGTAAAGATACTGTGAGAAAACGGTCTTAATCCTAAAGTGCCCTCATGCAACAATCCGCAAACAATAGCACTAATCAGGTCAGGCTCCTTTGGGTTCTCAGGACTCAGCCATTGGTCATGGACACGGCAGGACAGCTGTTTTCCACTCTGATCTGCTTCCCCTTGGTCTGACACACTAGCTGTTTTACAAATTTATCCCATAATCCTATGAGACATGATGGCGGGCACATCAAGGTGAATAGAGCAAGCTTCTCCCAAGAAAGCAATTGGTTTTATGGTATAAGAACCGCATAATCCGGATCCAGCATCAAGTGGATGTGTTCCATGACATAATGACCCTTAAATTGAGACATGTTCATGCAGCACTAAGAAATTTACTGATCTAGAAACATAGTACAGTGAAAAAATGCTACTAAATCTTTTATCTTTAAAGGCAAAGGGAAAACTATTTATTCTAGCAACATTTTAATAAACTAATTTAGTGGCAAGTTAGTCAATATACCCAATGAAAATACCTTTAAAACATGAATAAATTCAGTGATTCATTTTTTTCAGTACTACAATAATTTAACGGGATAGTTCACCCAAAAATGAAAACTCTTTTATTGAACATAAATGAACATTTGCTGAAAATGTATTCATACTCAAGCCATCTAAGATTTAAAAGAGTTTTATTTCTTGTTTAGAAGAGATTCAGAGAAATTTCACCAATGGATGCTATGCAGTGAATGGGTGCCATCAAAATAAGAGTCCAAACATCATTATACTCCTCAAGCAATCCACGCAAATTCTTGTAAAATTAATAGCATCATGTTTGTTAAAAAACAAATCCACCATTAAGGCATCATAACTTTTGGCCAAAATTGAAATCCATAATCCATAATTCCTCCAGTGAAACTTTCATCCTCTGTTGTCCTTTCACATCAAAATCCACCTAATGTACTGTATGTTAAAAATGGTTTTGGATGCTTGTAAATGGTGCTTGATCTGTGCTAAAAGCAATATTACAGGATAAAGCAATGGTTTAAAGTTAAAAGCTTCTTAATTAAGTTTATTTTAGACACATATTTCACCTATTTCTTTTCAAATCACAAGACAATGGTTATCTTATTTTGACGGCACCCATTCACAGAAGAGGATCCATGTGTGAGTCATGTAATGCCTTAATTTCTACAAATCTATAAGACAAAGAAACAAACTCAGCTACACTGTGGATGGCCAGAGGGTGAGTACACTTTAGTATATTTTAAAATTCAAGTTTCTTTCATTTGTTGAACACAAAATAAGATATCTTAAAAACATGAAAATATATTTTTTAGTTCTTTGGGACCCTACTTCACAGTAGAAGGTAGCTCATGCATGTTTAAAATTATATAAGTAAGCGATGCCATAATTGAAATTGTTGGGTGAACTTTCCTTTTACTCCTTCAACTGAACAGACAAACATAAATATCTTCTCTGTGTAAATGGCCGGAGTTATGAGTAAACATAAAAATCCTCTCTGTGTTAATGGCAGCGGTTATTGAGTACATCTGTTCCTGAGAGGGACTTTCCTGCAGAACTCAAGGTGCTAGAGGACAAAGAGGCCATCATTAAATGCAAATCACCATCTTACCAGCCCTGCTCTGCACAGACGGGGGTGCTGCTTAATCACCTTATCCTCTAACGCTTTTCAATGTCGTCTTTGTGACCGTGCCTTATATCATCATCTCATTGCAATTAAGAGTGTCTTCAATTACTTATACAATTAACCTGCTGTCTGAATCGGCCCACACAATAATCATTACATCTGCAACAGGCCCCATTGAGATACTGCCATGACAAATTAAAGAGGGTCACAAAGTATAAACTGTGTGTTATAGCTGTTATACTATTTTCTATATTGCTAATTATTACAAGAATGGGTTTAAAAGGGGGTTAATGGCACAGAACCCTATTCCCTTATTAAAATGAATATTCAATTTTATACTGTGATAAAAACCTCTATATAATAAATAACGTAGTATATTTTACATTTAAAAGACTAAAAACTTGTTTGCATCCTAATAGTACCATCCTGTAAGATAAAAGTCACATACTAGATAAATGATAAGCAAAAAAATATATAATTATAACTAAACACACATATATACAAACCTTATAATTTGATTGCACCTTCAGCTGTCTCTGTTTTTCCATCTGTGAAAGGTAACCTTCTGAGCTGCTTCTGTGGATTGGATAGAGATGCTGGTCTGATCTGTCTGAGCAGAGTTCTGTGTCGCTGCCGTTAACTTGGGCTATAGGGGGCAGCACTGTGTAAGAACCAGAGATTTGTGTTGGGGGCACACAGAGTCCCACGCTCTCCTCATCACTGGGCACAAGGTCAGATAGATAGTGGCTGGCCTCCACTTGAGGAGACGTGGGCAATTTTAGCAATGGTATCCTAAAGAAACATGGAGCATAACATGAATGCCAATACCTAGGGAACATGTTTTGCATATTTAAATAAATAAATAATTAATAAATGTTATTCCAAAAACACTGTCATCCATTCGTTTTAAAGATCATTTTTTAAGTACATTGTTTATATATATATATATATATATACAGTATATATATATACAGTATATATATATATATATATATATATATACACACATGCATGCACACAAATATAGTGTGTGTAGGATGATTAATAGGATGTGAAGCAGTTTTGCTTAAACATTTTTTTTTTCTCTAAGAAAGAATAATAAAACACCATGCCAAAATATTTAAGGTTTTCTTTATAGCATTATTACAGAACTGGTGTATTCAAGTCATTAAATGCAAGAATTACATGCTCACTAACCCACAATAAGCTGATTGAAAAATGGCACACAGCAGCCTTAAAAATAGTAGGCTACATAGTAGTGTGAACATACTATAAATAAATGCTAAATATTAAAGTTTTTCTCAGTCACTTTGGTGCATTTCTCACAACAGTACTTACATTTGCACAACAGTTAATGCATTTCTCAAAAC
>JAUCMT010000002.1:10754412-10779157 GCA_032357475.1 Enteromius thamalakanensis | reverse complement strand
TGGTCAGCATCGCGGGCCGCATTTGCATTTGTGACGGGCCGCATACGGCCCGCGGGCCGCAGGTTGAGAACCACTGCACTACATCATAATGTAAATTACAATAGTGCATTTTAGAAAATGTTACTGAGCGTTACTACTCTAGGGTGACCATACATGCCATTTTCCCCGGACGCGTCCTGGCCAGGATTAGATGGCTAATTCACATGACCTCAATATCATAATGTTTTTTGTTTTTTTTTATCATACGTATTTTACAATATGGCAAATTTAAAGAACTTTGTATAAGTGATCATCCCTAACCATCCCTAAACATATGCGTCGTACAAATTAGACAACACGTAAAATATGAAATGGTTGCGAGATAGCATTGCTTATAGATAACTCAAAAATTCTAATCAGTTAGGGCTTCATCTAACAATTTCCAAAAAAAAAAAGAGATTAAAAAACTTTGCCAATAAAAAGAAAACATATTACAATATAATAATTTAGCATAATGAAAGATTTCCATGCAGTTTTTTTTTTTCATTTTTGTCTGGTAACACTAGGATTTATACAACACCTTTTAAAAGCAATGTTAAAAAGTGTTTTATAATAAGAACATTTAACAATATAGAACAATTAATATACAAAACTTAGAATATATATTCTGTATAAACGAAATAATAATTTAAATAATTACAATAAACACAATCAAAGCATCAGTAGTCACTTTTCTTAGTGTCTGTTAAAAGCCTGGCAGCAATGTTTGGAATCAGCTGAAGTCTTTGAATGTTTTCCTGCATATACCAGAATATATTGCTTTACAGTATTCAAACCGGGAGAAGAAAAAAGCATTCATGCACTTTTCTAATTCAGCATAAGAAAAAAAATTACTTTATTTTAGTTAGCTGCATCAGTTGTGTAAAGCAAGATAGCACCACTTTAGTCGCCTGGGCTTTCATTTATCAACAGTGCACACATGTCTGACTAATGAGCGCGTAAGAAATGTTTTGTGCAATGTGAGATCTACAAATTTGTTCTTATAATTAAAATTGTGTGTAAATATACACACTCAGAGAATTGTGGTGGAATGGTGATAAAATGCCGCCAAATGTGTCCTGCATCTGTTATTTGCAATAATATTTCAAGCTAGTTTTGCCCAGTTAGGGGGAAAGCTATAAAGGACAGTTGGGAAGTCAATTTGAAATGTATGGTCATGGCTGATGATGCTCTGCGCAAAGAACACGTTTTCAAGAGCTTGCTGATCAGTTTAGCAGTTGGTACTTCCTTCTTTTGCCATCCTGATCTAACTATAAAACTGTAAGACTTTAGTTCAACTTTGGAACATAAATAAAACTTTCTTTAATGAAATTTCTGACATGTGTGGGACATTGTTAAAATAGTCCGTGTAAGTGGATCAACCGGAATTTTGCAAACGCTACAAGAATAGCTTTTTTGTGCGTACATTGAATTCTTTATGGAGTCATTGTTTTTGCTTTCTTTGTACACAAAAAAGTATTCTGATAAAATTACTGTTGAACCACTGTCCACATGGACTGTTTTTAGGATGTCCCTGGGAACATTTCTGTTGCACTGCTGTCTCTGCAAGCTCTCGTATTAAAACCACATTAATTTGTGTTCTGAAGATGAAAAAAGATCTTATGGATTTAGAATGACGTTAACGTAAGTAATTAATGACAGAATTTACATTTTGGGTGAAGTGACTCTAAAAGATTTATTTCAGTATGTTCACATCCTGGGTCAACATTACTGTCCAAAAATATAGACTCTTCCCAATCCCTACCCCTCAAAATGTATGTTTACAATCAATGGGAAATGTTAGCTGACTAACAAGGGTTTAGTAGCATCTAACCCTGATCATAAACCTAAAACAGATAATTCCAGAAAAATGATCTCTTAATTCTGATTGGTTGATTGGAATGTTGTTCCAATAGCAACAAGGATGTTGAGCCAGGAACATCCTGTACTTGGTGAAATCACGCTCACCCTTCCGAAAACGTATTTGATTCACTTTTATTTCTTTTAAACATCTCAGAGAATCGTTTTAAAATAAGTTGCTATTTACTGTGCTGTGAAGGAGCAACTTCCCAGCCAGCAGTGGTCATTTATCAGCCTGAAACTAACAAGTTGCTTGCTTTCTCTCTCTAGATAAAATCGATGATGAATTAGAGATGACAATGGTCTGCCATCGGCCGGAAGGTCTCGAGCAGCTCGAGGCGCAGACTAACTTCACCAAGCAAGAGCTACAAGTCCTTTACAGAGGCTTCAAAAATGTACGTTTCCCAGTATTTCTCCTCTCATCCTTCTCTCCGCTCCAACATCCGCACATTTACTTTACACAAATGTCTTTTGACACATTTTAGAATCTGATAAGAAGCTTATAGTGTTTATGTAATATATCCTTACGCCTCAATCTTTTCTCTTATGAATCATCGCATCTCATCTGCATATACCGTCCCTGTGGTTCTGTTTGCCATGTCTCATCTGTCTTTAAAACTCTGTAAACTCTTATTGTTCCTCTTTGCATTATCCAGCTTGTCACTAATCACTGTGTGCTAGCCTCAAGCCAAGTCATATTTTACCATACCAGCATTCACGCGCTCCATTAGACACACATAAACAGTCAGGCTCAGCAGCCCACACAGCAGCTCATAAAAAGCTTTACTAAAACTACTGTGTATATGTTCAAGCACTGAAGCCTTTTCTTTTATGCCTTTCCCCCCCATTCTCATGAATGGGTTACATATTTGATTACTAGTGGCCTCGAGCAAATAATATGTTTTTTATGTTTTCCCCTCAGGAGTGTCCAAGTGGAGTGGTGAATGAGGAGACATTTAAACACATTTACGCACAGTTTTTTCCACATGGAGGTATTAAAAAACTGAAATACTTAAATATTACAAGCTACTTATGATGAATGCTGGATAATTAAAGTATCTACTGTTTTTATCTGTTGTCACCGGTGTGCCAGATGCCAGCACATATGCACATTATCTCTTCAATGCGTTTGACACCAGAGACAATGGATCCATAAAGTTTGAGGTATGAAAATGTAGACTCCTGGCACAGCATGAAAATACATCGTTTTAGTGACGTTACATAAAAGCTTTCTTTCTCTCAGGACTTTGTGATGGGGCTATCTACTCTGTTGAGGGGGACGGTCAGAGACAAACTGGAATGGACATTTTATCTCTATGACATTAACAAAGATGGATTTATCAATAAGGAGGTATATCATATTTAAATAGGCAGTCGTAATTAACATAACTTATTTAAATGACTCGGTCTTCGTGTACCTCACAGGAAATGACAGAGATAGTGAGGGCCATCTATGACATGATGGGGAAGTACACATATCCAGCTTTGAAAGGGGATGTACCAAAGCAGCATGTGGATGCCTTCTTTGAGGTCAGTAATAAGAGATTATGTGTTTAGGTGACATTTTGAAACCAAATATATATTCAGTGGTGATTCTCATCCAATTATATGGCTCAAAATAGATTTCTTTTTCTTGATGATTTATTCATTTCTCTTGATTTCGCGATAAAATGTGTTTAAATAGCTATAAATAGCATTATTTTTGCAGCACCAAATGTCAATGCGTTTAAAATCAATGTCTTCTCTCCTGCAGAAAATGGACAAAAACAAAGATGGAGTTGTAACATTGGAGGAGTTTGTACTCGCCTGTCAGGAGGTGTGTTTATATGGTTGTACATGTTTTATTTACGCCTTGGGCTTTTGGTGAATTTGCCTCGCCCCTTTTTCTAAACCCCACCCCCTTAACAACATGTCAGCAATCTTAAACATGCAAAGTAATGGCTCAAAACCAGTTACTGTCAAAGCCTAAATCTCAGATGGTTTACAGAGCCTGGACATTTGTTTCAGTTACGTCTGTCATGTAGAAGTGCAATTTTCGACGCGATATTTGTATTCCATTTTTTCGCTTTGGTGCATTTCTCACAACAGTTAATGCATTTCTTAAAACAACAAGTCATTTGTGCACATCATAGTAGCAGTTTCTCGTTCATTCCAACAAATTGCAAATGCTTTTGGACAAGCATCAGTTGCTTTCATACAGCTCTCTGCTCTTTTATAACATTATCATTTGCTTATGTCATGTCAGTCAAAATGAACTAAACTTGTGAATGCTGGATAGTCATTCCATATAAAACTAATAGTCCTCAATTCATTGCTTGAGTCATTGCATTCAAAAATGTTGAACTAGCTGTCAATATCTGTCAGGTAAATTTGAAAAAATATTTTTTTTTTTCCATACAGTAATGTCTAACTTTACTGTAGTTTTCAAATGGCTGTGCAAATAGTATATAGTGCTGTCTTGAGCATTTTCAGGGAGATTTTTTTGCATTGTAAAAAATGTACAGAGTAAACTGTCATAACTTTCATTGACATGAATACTTGCTTTTGAGCAATGAACTATCCATATTGAGCAAGTGACATGCTTTTGCAGGTTGTCAACTGGGTTTTGCAGTTTGCACTAATAGTTTTGAGAAATGCATTAACTGTTGTGCAAATGTAAATACTGTTGTGAGAAATGCACCAAAGTGACTGAGAAACACTGTAGTATAAGTATGTTTCTGGACTTGCCTGAGTCTACTGTAATTCTTGAATGGTGCCTTTTCGAATGTATTGGTAGCATGCCTCCCAGCATTCCTCAGAGGAACACTTCCATCCACAACTTGTACCACTCCAGACTTGGGGGCTTGTGAAGATATAACCGCCTTTGAAGCCAATTCCTTTCCAATCTTTCCAATCTGCCCTACTGGATTAGGAGGTACATATGGGTAAAATGGGTAACCTTGTTGTATAAAAGGTGGGTTAAACAGATCAGGCCTGTCCCATTGAAGTGCTTGAGAAACTATAGTAAAAATGGTCTCTTTCTGGGAAAGATTCAGCGGCTGTGTTTGACTGGCAGGTGTGTGGAGGTTTATGCTAAGGTTGACGGTCGGTGGAGCATGAGCTTGAGATGGAAGTCCAGAAATGTGTTGTGGTGGGTCATGGGTGCAAGCTTCCTCAGAGTCCTGCGATAGATGATCAGCACTGATGACGTATCTCTCTGTAAGAGGTTTAAGGTGTGCTTTGGGTTTGGATTCAGGAACTGGAGGCTTGAGCGGATCTGGGTGGTTTCGTTCTCTTCTCTTCGGTTCTTTTTTTCCCTTATGGCTCTGCAGTAAGTAGAAATATATATTTTATGTTAAAATGACATGCAGCTTAATTCTAGATGTTGCTCTTCAAAGTCTGAAGGCACAAAAGGATGATATTTGCATAAATGAAATAATTTCCCCAATTATGACGAAGGGCTCTTTGAGCAAAATTGATTTGCACAAAATAATGCCCCTTAAAAATTATATTTCAAATTCAAGTTATGACAAAGATTTTGGATATTGCACACCATGCACCAATACATTACATTGAGAAAAAATATGTTCTTATATAACTGTGGCTTCATGGATAGTTTCATGGCCAAGGAGAAAGAAAGACAGGAGCATTTATATAATGTTTCTTTGTGGCAAGCCTGGCATTCACATGGGAACCGACGGACATTATTCTTGTGAGGTCTGAGGCTGTGCCTCAGCATGTAATGCTTCTGATTTAGCCAACACCAGCTTGCACCATTCTTAATGGGAAAATATTTACACTCCTCTGCTTGCTGGCATTAAGGTGACCGTTCAAGTGCTCAAAATAATGATGCTTCTCCATTCCCCCTCTTTCCTCGGCACAGGCTCCTTTTCAAGACATTTCAGAGGCTCCATTGTGCCTGAACAACTCTATCAGAAATTGCGTCCATCACAGCAGAAATGAATTCCCGGGTGACAGTGTGCCCACTGTGCAGACATTTTCATCTTGAGAGGAAGCCCTCGCAGACTGTTATGCATTAAGGCAATGGATTGTGCCAAGCAGCCCCACCTACGTCTGCACAGATAGAGATGGATGGAATCAATAAAGTGAGCTCTACCTTCAGTTTTTGTGTTTTTTGGAGCCACATCAGCTCGGGATCCCAGACATTGTCTTGACTCTCCGGGCTATGAGTGTTGATAGTCTCGTAGGAGGTTTGCCTGGGCTGTAAGAAGAGAAAAAAGAAGGTAGAGGGGAGCGAATGCTTGATAAGCCTCCTTTTAACAATTCACCTGTTGCCGTGTCGATGAAATGCTATTATTTCACCTTGCATTTTTATTTAACTATTGACTGCAAACAACAGGGGCAAACTGTGCACCGTGAGAGCGAAACAAAGACATCCATGAGTATGAGAAGAAATGTCTGGGCAATAGATTACACACTGCGTTTGGTGTAAATGTATGCTGACGGCGGCAATAAATCGTCCACCTACTCAAAAACGGAGCTGACAGACAGTCAGGTTTGCCTATAAAATAATTTGTCCCTGAGCGTCTGGCAAGCATACCAATTCCATTGACTTCTTCTGATCAACTTTTTATTCTTAATTACCAACCACTGCTCCTCTGAGCTGACCTACATGTGTCTAGAAGAGTGTTTTATTGATTCTCTTTAAAATGATTCTCTCGAAGCAGTTCGGAGATAAGTGTCTAGATACGGCCACATTACATCAGTGCACTCTCTCAATTTTTCTTAATGTACCCGTTCAGAGGCGGAATATCTACAGCTAATGCTGTAATGAAAATCATTTAGTAAACTTCCAGTCACTTTGGCTGCTGAGGACAATTCTCGCCGATCGATGGTATTGACAGCTTGCGGTGTCCCTGAATGCATGCGGCTAATTCTGAAAGCGTGAATAGAGGAAGGTCAAAGAGACACATGCAGCAGTGAGTGGATTGAGTTGTAACATATCCATCAATAAACAGGCAGCCATGCTGGTCTATCTATTTAGCGAAAGGCCATGTGCGCAAGGAACTGATTTGTGAACAGCCTTCAATGTTACTGGGCCAGAGACACTGAGTGGACAGTTATTTATCTGAATCTGTTTATTTGAGTAAACCAGCGGCTTTCATCTATGGTTCCGAAAAGATGGATGGATAAATAATGTATATGGACTGACAGCTGACAGATAGATAGATACACTGACCAAAATTATAAACGCTACACTTTTGTGCACAGGCCTTTTGTGTGCATAGAAAAAGTCTTAGATCTTTGAGTTCAGTGCATGAAAAACGGGGGGAAAAAAGAAAAAGTGTTGAGCTTTTATAATTTTGGTCAGTGTAGATAGATTTAAATTCAAATCTAACTTAGACTCATGAACTGAAATGATGCTCCAGTTGTGAATTTTGTCTAAAAGCCTGGCAGCGTAAAAGATTAAAGACAACTTTAAATGTTACTCGTATATTTTTCTCTTTAAAACTACAAAGTCTAGGTCGAATCCAAAACATAAGACTGATTACCCCTTTCCCCTGATTACCCCTTGGTAAACTGCTAGTTGGCTAAACTAGCTGTTAAAGAGGCTAGGGTTAGAACTTCATATTTTTATAAAGCAATCGATGCTTAAATCTGACACAGTCCAGAGGTGCACCGAAAACAGTACAAGAGCAGGAAATGCACAGACATTAGTAGTCGTGGTCCTTATATAAATTAAAAAACCACATTGTAATACCCATTGTTTGCTATGCTGCGCGGTTAATAGGAGGCTGTGTATCCAAGCTCATTTTCCTGTATCGGGCAAGTATCATTTCAAGTAGAGAGATTGAGCTCTGCTGTAACAGGTGTGTGAGTAGCAGACATCACAGACCTGCCCTTCATGTCCTCTTAGCCGCAGCAGGCCACAACCTCTGCCCCATCCACGACCACTGCCTTTTGTCCGCCATTTTAATAATCTCAATCAAATTGAGGAAATGATCAAACAAAATTGCATTTTGAGCTTCATAAGCTGCGTAATATCTATTCTGTTAAATTGGGGCCCGTAATTGCCTCTTGGGCCGAGACGTGGCACAACAAAGTCAGGCGATTGGAGCTTGCCATTTTCCTCAAGACTGGGAAACACAGCTTTTGCGATGAAGACTTCAAAGGGCCGCAATTCTTGAATTGCATTTGGTTGCTATTGTGACCGCCCAGGCAATCTTGATTAGGTGTTTACACTGAGGTAGGGTATACAGTGGCAGAGAGCTGCGGAGCCTTGGTCTAGAGCTATTAAGAGATTGTACATTATGTTCCTGGCTTTGAAGTGAGGGTCTGGGGGATGACGAGGGATTGGGGCTGAGTGCAATGGCAGAAGATTGCACTGCTACTTCTGTCTTTATCAAAGGGGTCTCTGCTGGAGCTCATCATCACTCCCACACATGGCGGTTGGAAGTTGGTGCATTATGAGATTGTGTACATTTAATAACACAGCTAATTATCGGGAGTTAGGGGTTTGTGAAAGAGTAAATAGTGGCTTTTTAAAAGCCCAACAGACGCGCCTCAATAATGATGCCAAAAAAACTGATGGGAGCTGAGGGGCTTTTTATTCCCTTTGAAGGTAACGGGGCCACAAAATAACAAATAAAAGGGCAAAAGTGTAGGCCGTGTATCAAATTTACCAACAGATGCTTAGCTACATAACGAACGTGAGGTATGAGGGTTTTGTGCTCTCTCTCATAGTAAGCAAATGACAAAAAAAGCAAAACTTTAACCAAGTGGCAGAAGTATTTCGATAGCGCTTTATGTGTTATGTTGTACTGCAACATAGTTCCCCACATGTAACTGATTTCCTGAAGGAATTTTGACATTAATGGGTTTAAGACCTTCCAAATATGTGATTCTATTCAAACAACATTTTAAAAATCAATATCAATGTGTTGTGCATTATTTTTTTAAGTTTTTTTTTTTATTTGAATTTTTTTTTTTTTGCCAAGTTTGGTTTAACGATCATATTTAAATACATTACACTCATCCTTACCTTGAATAAAAATGGGATCTGATGGATATTTTTCATTAAAAAAACATTTGTTTTTTTCTCTTGGAATAATATGGGGAATCAAACTGTTCACAGACTATCTATCAGTCTGCTTTAATGGCTTTTAAAACAATCTATACAGGTTTAAGAGCAATTCTTAATCTTTTAAAATATTGAATTGAAAAATTCACTCTCTTCCAGACTGAAATTATTCTAATATTGTCTTGGGAGATCCTGGAGTCACTGCTCCATTGCTTTCTATTTCAAGAGATAACACAAAATAAAATATGTTTTGATTAACCGCCTCTTTAAGACTTACAATGCTTCCTTAAAAATGAAACTTGACGGCGCACCATATTTCTCGGAAAGACAATGCTCTGAATTCATACCAGGGCACTGCTGGTGCATTCGGGGCACCGTCTAAAGCAGGGAGCGCTTTGCTCCGTTTACCGAGTCACAATGCTAACGGCTCTTCACTATGCTAATGCAGATGATGTGAGACATTAAGGTGGGACTGGGCTCAGATGGGCTGGGTAAGGTCTTAAATGTAGCAAATACACATGGGCCACAGTGTGCAGACAAGCCAACCCTGCCAATTATACCATGGGCCAGGTGCACTGATAACTAAGAGCCTATTGGTAACCATGCCCCTCTGATGTTCTTAACAGCCACTGTTGTGCAGATCAACTCATAATAGGCACTACATAGGCACACATGATTCATTCTTTTCTCTCTGCTCCATCTGAAGACTCTGTGTGTCTGCCAAATTAATTTCCGTGAAACAGGCAGGGTAGTCTCCTTCAAACCAGAGCAATGAAAACACCAAGGTCACTTATTCAGATTAAAAAAGAGCAAAGATAAAAGGTCAGGTCATGCAAGATATGATATGGCCTGCTTTGAGAAAAATGTGAACCTGCACACAACTGAATACAGGACAAAAAAATATCTAGACTAAACACTTATACTGCATAAGAAATACTTAATTATAATAAGACTTACGAGTAATGTAGTTACCGTGAGAACTGAAGTGCTATTAAAAAAATGAACAAAGCAAAGGCCTACTACCGACAGAAACAGACATTAGTCAATGTGGGGTTGATTCTTTAGAAATGGCAGTGTTTGAGTTATGAGATAATTGGAAATAATTATACAAATGGAGTCATCTTGAAAATAAAAATAAAAATGTCTATGTAATAATACTAGCCTTGGGCCTAAACTACCCTAATATCTCACATTGAGGAAACTGACTGTATGCTGTGTTAGTTCACCCCCTGGTGGTCAACCATGGGAATTTAATTCGGTCACCAATGTTTACATCCAATTAGTTTAATGGTGAGGTTTACATAATCTAAGGCCTATACTCTAGGACAGAAAAACAAGACGAACGTTTAGGGAAAAGGATATTTTTTTTCTTACAACTACTCACCTGCTTAGTTTCTTCTACTTTATCTTTCTGCTTGTGAACTTTTAGGTAAGACCCCTGCTTGTGTGTGTTGATACCAAGAGTTGCTTTGTTACGTTCCACAATATCTTCCCTAGCTCTCACTGGAGTTGTATTAGGAGTATGTTGTGAGCTTCTCTTCCAGGGAGGAACTGTTTTGACATTCGAATGCTCTCCATCATCCCGTGGTGTGTCTTCAGAGGACACGCCAGACCTTTTTGATTCGGGGGGATCGAGAATGTCTTCGTGTTGAGGGTGCAGGTGGAACGGAGATGTAGGTGGTGGAGATAAAACACTGTCCATCTGAACTGTGGGTGGATTGCTGACAAAGACATATTCTTGCCTGCTACCTAGAGCCACATTCTGCAAAGGTTCAAAACTATCTTCAGGCTCCTCAAACGAGTCGAGAGAAAGTCTCGCATTGAGCCGGTTGAGAAAATGAGCCCCTTCCAGATTCTTCCTCCAGTTTGGATCGTAGCGCAAGTCGGCGTATTCATCTTCAGGAGGAGCTTGCCTGAAATATTTCAAAAAGAGTTAAGAAGAAATAAGTCCTAAACACTTAGGATGAGCTTTCCATTGAAGAGCAGGCTAGCTAAGTCTCATTTAGTGCTTTCGGCATTGTCAGTAAGGCAGTCTGAATGCCTCAAACAGCCATCAAAACACAAGGAAAAAAAATCGGCTACACTTCTCAGCCGAAGCGAAATGGTAATAGCGTGTTGTAGTCGCTCCCCCCCACCGCCTTCCTTTACCCCTAATGACTATGGGTCTGAAGACCACAATTTGGGGATAGTTTTGCAAATGGCTAATTCAAACATATGAAATAGGTTCAAACTACAACCTAATGTGCTCCTAGCATCATTGGATGAAAAGATCTCATTAAAATAATTAGAAGAGTGCCTCTTTGTTGTGTGCCTCTGAATAGTACAAGATGCTCTTCACATCCCATGATGCCAAATACGAGGCTGTCTGGATGCATGGCACTTCAGCCAATGAGGGCAAAAGGGCAAGGAATGGCTCCGTAATGATTCCACTGACATGGTCTTGAGAATGCGCCATGGGTTTGCAGCTGTGACAGGGTCTTTAACATGCAAAGTCTCTCTTGTGCTAATATAAACGTGTCAGAATTAAATCCATTAATAGGAAACACTGACTATTGTTTTCGGCTCATTTCATTTTGAATGCGAGACTTGGGTCTCTTTAAAGACAATGCATGCGGTAAAGAGGATGTAAACGAAATGGGTAGTTATTAGCTTCAATGATATTATGCCAAATATTGCCGCACGCCATTCATTCATAGGATTTCATTCTTGAGCATGAAAATATAATGCTGCTTCGTTTTGACAATAAAGTCTTTGTTGATGTTCGCTATAACCATTAAAAAAAAAACTATGAATGGGGTTAAGTACCTCTTAAGCGCATCAGCTATCAGCCTGCAAAAAATTAACACAAACGCCTCCCGTTTGTATCCCGAGGCAGATTTTGAGTGGCGGACACAACGGTTAGACTGGAGATGAAGAAGTGGAGACAGATGCGGTGATCCACACTTCAGATTCCAGCAATCTGTTTCAGCAACGCAGAGAGCTCGTCCATTCATTGGTAACAAAGCAAATGCTTTTTAACAGACTGCTGAATGAGACCTTATTGTGGTAACGTCCTGCAAACTGAAAATCTCATTTCCCATAAATGAGGGTACTTGTTTGCAAAGTACAAAAATTTGTGGGTATTTCAGCGCAATTAAAATGCAAGCGCAAACATCATTTTCAAAGACTGTCATTATCTGTTAGATGTGAATAAAAGCTGTCAGTCATCTAGGTTGTTTGCAGAACAGCTAAACACAAAAAGCTCATAGCCATTTTGTTGGTGATGTATTTAATTTAGTGTTTTCGCGTGTTGCCATTGTTTATTCAGTCTATTTCAGTGAAACCTGAAATACAAAACAGGGGACATAATTCAATATGAATAGGAAAACATTTAATGAATGCTTGCCTGTATTGCCTTTTATTCGGTTTAATTAATTCTGCTTAAATTTCACAACAAGTGAAAAAATATAACAATGTACTTAAACAAGAACGCCATAAATGGGATAGTTATGATCCTGGAATGTTTATTACTTGGCCTATTTTTCTGTACTTTGACCTCTGGGTAACACTTAGATGGAAGTGTTTACTTTAAGGTATCTGATAGTAAATATTAGATATGTCACCTAAGCTAAAGGAAACTTCATTATGATCATAGACTGAATACAGCTATTAGCTTGCTCTCTGAACTGTTTGTCATAATCACCACACCCGAGCTTTTGGAACTGGATGTGCTTGACATAGTTCATTATAAAGAGACTTGGGAGCCTCTACTAAATAATTTAGGATTTATAAGGATGCTGTATATTAAAATACAGCCCCAATTTGACAAACAACCCCCTAAAATGTGCAATTGATATTTCTCAAAATATCTTCATTTGTGTTTCACAGAAACAAAAGCAAAGTCATACATGCTTTGGAACGAAATTTGGGGTAAATGGTGAAATAATTTTGTGTGACCTATCTTTTAAATAGTTGCAAATATTCAATGTTGCCTTGTAATTATTATTAAGACATAAGGCTGTCTAATTTATTTTTAGATCAAATCACATTACTCAATTGGGCCTATTGTTGGTAGTGGTTTAGATTAGACCCATATGGTAGGGAAATAGACAGCTGTTGTCTTCTTACCTCTTCGGTTCAGGAGGTCCTTTGACGGGGCTTGGTTTCAGGTCCAGACTATCATAAACATCAGGATGCTCTGGTTCTTTACTGTCAGTTTTAGCATCGTGATGTTTGTGGTTCTCCTCAGCAGAGAGGAGGTCAATGCGCATCTGGAGTTCTCGCTGGTACTCCTTCTCTTGCACCAGACTCTCAGTATCTGACTCCAAGGAGTCCCACATTAGCGGTAAAGCAGGTGCGTTGCTCCTTGAACTAGAGTCTTTGTTGATGTTAAATTTGACTTTTGTCTGTTCCAGCGCCTCAGGCCCATTGAGGTTGTAATGGCGTTGTTGCTCCGAGACGATCGTTTTCATTGCTAACTTCACAAAATCAGCATTAAATAGTGGTGAAAATACATTTCTGTTTAATCTAGCTATTTGTTGTTTACTTTACATGTTTGAGCGTTCAACTCGATGGACTTAAAGTTAACGTTACTTTCCAAATCAGCCGTGATTATCTCCTACAGAAATCCGTCTATCGATCTGCTCCAGATTTGATGTTTTGTATTTAGCCGTTATCCACATCGATAGACGAAACGTTTAGTGACAGGGAGCGTTTCGTTTGTTAAACGGTTGCCGTGGAAACATAGACGCCATGACTGTCCACGCCTGCGCAGAACAGCCACGCCTGTCCTTGCTCCTCTGTGACGGACACAAACTTTCTATAACAGTTGCAAAGGTTGACGCAAGTAGCCTACAAAGTTCTATTATGTTCAGTAACAAAACAATCATATTGAATGTAAATCATGTCTACATAAACACCTATTCTTGCGTTGAAACGTCATGAGGTATACCTTGAGTAAAAATCTTATCCAGTTCAACCATTTCTCCTGCCAAAACAACTTCTTTATAAAATGGAGTAACCTAATAGAAAGTGTAAAAAAAAAAAAAAAGAAGTTCGTAATCGTTTAGCCCCTCTAGTTTATAATAGGGTCACTCATGTGACATGTCATAATGTAATTTTAGTTTAAAACGGCAACGTAACCCATCCAAGGGTATGCATACATTAGTGGATTTCCCTTTAAGATCTACGCCATTACAAAATGGCTGACAATAAAAACAGCAACCCATGATTGAATTAACTAGAGGAACCTTGCAAATTATTTTAAGGTGGTTCCATTGTGATCAATCAACCAGCAACTTTATCAGGCTTTAAATATTCATATAAACATTTAGGCTCATTCAGGATATATATAATTTCACAGGCAACTAAAAACACGTTTACAGATAAAAACACAAGACAAAGAGGCAGCATTGGGAATAAGTCACCATTTTATTAATTTCCTTTAAAGCATTGAGGCAGTTGGAAAAGGCTTACGAATCTCACGTTCCACAAGCCGATAAATAGGTTGTGCAATCTAGGTAGAAAAATCTGTTCCCTGTGATCTGGAAATGTGATCCCTTAATCCCCCTTTTTTTTTTTTAATTGCAACAATCTCTCTGCAAGTTGAAGTCATCCAAAATTTAAAGGTAGTAAGAACAATTTTAGAGGAGTCCAACTACAGAGGGCAAAAGTAAACATTGCTATGGAGGTAGCATAGTGGCTTTGGAATGGCTTAGTCGACCTCCTCGATGGTTGGGCCAGAGGATCCACCACCTCCTGGAGCAGAGCCGGCTCCTGGGAAGCCACCGGGCATACCGTCAGGCATTCCACCTGGCATGCCTCCAGCACTCTGGTACAGCTTGGTGATGATGGGGTTGCATACCTTCTCCAGCTCCTTCTGCTGGTGCTCAAACTCTTCCTTCTCAGCAGTCTGAAAGCACGAAAAAGAAAAATTCAAGTCATTCTGAATAAAGTGCAAAAATCAGAAAAGTATTCAAAATGCCTCTATGATGGGAAACTTACCTGGTTCTTGTCAAGCCAACTGATGACTTCATTGCACTTGTCAAGGATCTTCTGCTTGTCCTCATCACTGATCTTGCCCTTCAGTTTCTCATCCTCAACAGTGGACTTCATGTTGAAGGCATAGGACTCCAGACCATTCTTGGCAGACACCTTGTCGCGCTGCACATCATCCTCAACCTTGTACTTCTCTGCCTCCTGCACCATACGCTCAATGTCCTCCTTGCTGAGACGACCTGAAATAGACTTCCAGTTAACTTCTGTGGCAGCCACTTCAGAGGTTATAAAATATTTAGATAGAGAGGACCAAAAACTTACCCTTATCATTGGTGATGGTGATTTTGTTCTCCTTGCCAGTGCTCTTATCAACAGCAGAAACATTCATGATGCCGTTAGCATCAATGTCAAAGGTGACCTCAATCTGGGGAACACCACGAGGTGCAGGGGGGATTCCAGTAAGTTCAAACTTGCCCAGCAAGTTGTTATCCTTGGTCATTGCACGCTCACCCTCATAGACCTGAAAAGGGCATGAAAAAAAACAGCATCGTTAAAGATCATCCAAGATACCTTGGGTGGGACACAAGGCAAAACACCCACAGAATGGTACCCACCTGAATGAGCACACCAGGCTGGTTGTCGGAGTAGGTGGTGAAAGTCTGAGTCTGTTTGGTTGGGATGGTGGTATTACGCTTAATGAGGACAGTCATGACTCCACCAGCGGTCTCAATTCCAAGGGACAGAGGAGTGACATCTAGCAGCAGCAAGTCCTGAACATTCTCAGACTTGTCACCAGAGAGGATGGCAGCCTGGACAGCTGAAACAGAAGATGGAGAAATAAGAACCTTTGGAAACTTGAGATGGCCAGATAGCCATGACAGCAGTCGCTCAGACATCCAAGGAAGGGTCTATGCCATCTTTGGTTTTTCAACCTCTGGTGGAAACTGCAAATGGCTTGGAAATCAACATCATAGCGAACAACAAAAACAGAATTAAGATGGTCACCCACCTGCTCCATAGGCCACAGCCTCATCGGGGTTGATGCTCTTGTTGAGCTCCTTGCCATTGAAGTAGTCTTGGAGAAGCTTCTGAATTTTGGGAATGCGAGTGGAGCCACCAACCAGGACGATGTCATGGATCTGAGCCTTGTCCATCTTGGCATCGCGAAGGGACTTCTCGACTGGGTCCAAGGTGCCACGGAAGAGGTCAGCATTGAGCTCCTCAAAACGGGCTCTGGTGATGGAGGTATAGAAATCGATACCCTCATAGAGGGAGTCGATCTCAATACTGGCCTGAGTGCTGGAGGACAGTGTACGCTTGGCCCTCTCGCAGGCGGTACGGAGACGGCGAACAGCTCTCTTGTTGTCGCTGATGTCCTTCTTGTGTTTGCGTTTGAACTCCGTGATGAAGTGGTTCACCATGCGGTTGTCGAAGTCTTCTCCACCCAAGTGAGTGTCTCCAGCAGTAGATTTTACCTCGAAGATGCCATCCTCAATGGTGAGGATGGACACATCGAAAGTGCCACCACCCAGATCAAAGATGAGGACATTTCTCTCAGCACCAACCTGAAACAGAGGTAAAAGTAAATACACAATAGTGTGCAAATATGTAATTGAAAGACAAAATCAAATTTCGCTCAGACATCCAAGGAAGAGGATAGGGCCATCTTTGGTTTTTCAACCTCTGGTGGAAACTGCAAATGTTTTGGAATCTCCTTCATCACAGCGAAAACAAAAAATAAAAACCTATATAGCACTAATGTCATGTAAGTTTTTCTAACCTTTTTGTCCAGACCGTAAGCAATAGCAGCAGCAGTTGGTTCATTGATGATACGCAGAACATTTAAGCCAGAGATGGTTCCAGCATCCTTGGTGGCCTGTCTCTGAGAATCGTTGAAGTAAGCAGGCACAGTGACGACAGCATTGGAAACAGTCTGCGGGGGGAAAATTAATAAAGTTACATCTCAACTCCCATTTGGAGCTAAAGCCAACTACAGCATAGCGCATGTCGCTCAGACATCCAAGGAAGAGGCTAGGGCCATCTTTGGTTTTTCAACCTCTGGTGGAAACTGCAAATGTTTTGGAATCTCCTTCATCATAGCGAAATACATCAACTTACAGACAGTTCAACAGTTACACTACTAAAAGCTCAATGATCTCTCACCTTTCCCAAGTAGGCCTCTGCGATTTCCTTCATCTTTGTGAGAACCATGGAGGAGATCTCTTCAGGGTAGAAAGACTTTGTCTCACCCTTGTATTCAACCTGGACCTTGGGACGGGTATTGTCATTGATGACATTGAAAGGCCAATGCTTCATGTCAGACTGCACAACGCCATCATCAAACCTACGGCCAATCAGACGCTTGGCATCTATTGGAGAAACAGAAATGCACATTAAATGTAAGTTAAGAGGAGAGAGAAAAAAAAAAATACAATAAACCCTAAACACTATAAAAGCCAAGATTTCGCTCAGACATCCAAGGAAGAGGATAGGGCCATCTTTGGTTTTTCAACCTCTGGTGGAAACTGCAAATGTTTTGGAATCTCCTTCATCATAGCGAGTTTTTTTTTTTTCTCGTTCAAATAAGAAATTAACCACTTACCAAAGACTGTGTTGGTGGGGTTCATGGCGACCTGGTTCTTTGCAGCATCTCCAATCAATCTCTCAGTATCTGTGAAAGCTACATAGCTTGGAGTGGTTCGGTTTCCTTGGTCATTAGCTATGATTTCTACTTTTCCATGTTGGAAAACACCTACACAGGAGTAGGTGGTCCCGAGATCAATACCAACAGCTGGCCCCTTAGACATTGTGTCTGAAAGAGAAAGTTGTCCAATTAAACCCTATACACACGTTGAAATTTTAAAATAGTAATAATAATAATAATAATAATAATAATAATAATTATTAAAATAATAATATCCTTTCATTAACTAGCCAACATGCCATGTGAAACCACAGGCCACCAAGCTCTGGAGCATGTGCGCATATGCGTCAGACCACGTGGTTCGCGCTTCTAGAGGATTCCATGGCTAATGTTAAAAAAACTGAATTTAAAGTAATACTGATCAAAATCGGTCTCAAATGCTGCTTCATTTACCCGGTTATTGTGCTAAATGAGTTTGTGCACATTAAACAAAATTAAGTAATTTACGCATGGGACCAGGAAAAGCTGATCACCGCTAAAGGTCGAATGAGGCGCGTGATAAGATTACGTTACATGAGGTGCTGGTTACGGTTTAAAATTGAACGTATTCGACTATAGGGACTTTGATATAAAGAAAAATTTCCCAATGGAAGTAAAAGATAAACACGACGTTTAAACGTAATTCAGTAAAATAAAGATTAACAACGGAATTGTTTATGGCTCAGCACACCCAGACAAAAAAAAAGACAAGGAAAAATAAAAAACAGCTTTTTATTTCTTTAACAAAGCAGTTATATAACACCTTTCAAGCAGAGAAGCAGATATTTAACATGAGGGAGTAAATCCGATATAACCCAACCAAGAACAAAGAAGGGAACGAAGAACTTACCAAGCTGTAGTCAAACGAGATGAGTGAAGATGCCGGTCGGAGAGCTGGAATGGCGACAAACTGCCTCGCCTTGCTTTGAAGAGAGAACGATGGAAGGTTCTAGAACAGTATATATTGCCGGTACATGAGCCAATGAGATTTCAGAAGACTCAACTTCAACCCGTAAGAACCAATGCAAACCCGGAATATTTCATTTAGCCACGCCCATTAAGAGAAGAATCGAGAATATAACTGGTGGGAAAAAATTCCAGACCCATCCCCCTCTGATTTGCCGCAACCGGCTGGTAATGCGGAACAGTTTGTCATGACATGTGAATGAATGAAATCAGCTTTTACATTAACTGGAAATGATTGTATCGATGATACAGCAAAACAGAAATGTTTGGTCAAAATAAATCAAAGTAAATAGATTACGCCGCTTAATATATTATTACGCCATACAAACCGAAAGCAACAACAAATGTAGCCCAAAGAGCTCAGTGACCTTGGTTTGGAATTGTAAGATCTTGCCTAGCGAAAAATATCAGTCATTACTTAAAAGTACCACCATTAGTAATGCAGAAATAGTTGGGTGTAGGTTTTTTACTATACGCGTAAAGCACATGTTTAAGTGTAATGGTATTAGAATAAGGTTATGATACAACTCTCCATTGTGCATCATAGAGGGCTTTGCGTTGAAGCACTTGGAGCTTATAACGCAGCGCCGGCTGAAACCTTTGAGGCAGTGCATTTTTGTATAACGTAATTGATTCTGTTTGCGAGGAAAGAGATTCGTAAGTAAAGAAAAGAGAAAGAGAACGAACCAGGAAATGAACTTTGATTGCACAAACGCCCCGATGGTGGCCATATGCACACAATGCGAAACGCTAAAAAACAAGGAAGTATAAAATTGCCACAATATTTTAATACATTTCACTAAAGACAAAGTCATATAATAAGCGCTTTCGAGGTTTAAAAATACGTAAATATACAAGGGCCCGGTTTCACAGCCTAAACCAGAATTAGGCCATAGTTCATTTTGGTAATTTTTATTCACATGTAAGAAAAACAGCAATTGTGCACCTTAAGACAAAAACAAAGGCACAGGCACTGTTTTAAGATCAGTCCTTGTACGTTTTGGGCTCAGATTTACATTTAGTCTAGAACTAGGCTTGTCTGTGAAACCGGAAGAGGGAGCATTTCCCTTCAGGCCAAACCAATCTGGAAGTGACATTAAAAAAAAGAGTGAGATTGGTTTAACATTTTAAATGTTTTATTATTGTAATCACCCTTTAAAAGAGTTCACCAAGCATAACATCCACATGTTGCATAAAATATTGTCTGCATTATTCTGAATGTCAGAAGGCCAGTCCTCGATAACAGAAAAAGCAGCAACCATTTCAGGTTTAAAAGACAGATTTTTAAGACAAGGATGAATGGCAGTCTATTCCAATTTGATTAAAGGAATACTTCAAAGTCATTAAAATGTAAACAAGCTGTAATAAAGCATATTATATAAAAACACTTATTTACATTTAGTATAAAAATAATGTCAACCAGCAACGACTAAGTAAAAAACTGTACATATACAATACAATATATACAATAATTGGCAGCTATATTCATCATCTTTCAGTGAGCACCATTTTTCAAAACAGAACTGGAAAATCAGTTCAGGCTTTTATGAGGCTTCCTCTAAAGTTCAGTCTCCTTGACACAAGCTTTGTCAAGTTTATTACTATCCTCTGTTGAAATGTCTTGTGTTTCAGTGATCACATCTATTGTAGCTACTGTATTGGCTGTATTCTGTATTTCTTCTACTTTATATTCTGTGAAATTTGAGTTCCAGAAACCTATTCAGAAAATCAAGAGAAACACAAAATATTAGTTGTTTGTAAAGACACAAGAAGCTTGGATGTTTGATCTACAGGATTAAGCACTTACTTTGCTTTCTCCTGTCCTGGGCCTGCTTTTCTTCATGATGACTAGATTTCGATTTGCTGCTTTCCACAGACTGGTCAGATTCTTCATTCTCTGTTATAACAACAGATTCAATTTGGATCCAGAATTAAATCTCAGTCAAACTCTGGGATATAAGTGAAAGTATAAATATATAATCGTATATTACCTTTTTTCCAGGCTACATGTGCCCTTCGTAGTCTGATCACAAAGAAGATGACTACAATAAGCAAACATATAACAAGGCATGTGACCAGCAGGATCAGCAGTGATGAGCTATTTGTTTTGCTTTGTCCCAATGGATCTGAAAAACACAAATATTGCAATCAGTAATTCACATCCTTTACATGTTGCTCTGATTTTTCATATGGACGTTTATGTAGGCACAAGCTTAAGCATGAGCTTCACACCTTTTACATTGGTGCCATTTGTGGTCAGGAAATCATCTGGTGAGTTTGATTCTGAAGAGTTTATGTTGTGTGCTGAAATGCAAAGATAGATCTGAGATCAACTTTACTGCTTAAAACAAGCCAGATGAATTATATATTATGCTCAGTATATTATAATAGATATTAAACAATTTAATAACACTTACTTATCAAGCTTGAATCTGCTGCTGAGGAATGTTCCTCTGCTAAAAGAGATCACAAAGCAAATTGATTAGCCACAGAAATTGTCTTATAAAAATAATTACTAACATTCAGGTGAAATCTAAATATTGTAATAAAGTATTTTGTCATGCATAATAGCACATTTATACCTTGTGTGCTGTTTGAGGTAGTGACGTCTTCTGTTGGTAGGACAGTATTTTTTGACATTGAGGACAGTTCCATTTGCGCTATAATCAGATGGTATATTTGTTAAAAAGTTGTAAAATTTCACATTTGAAAGAACTAAAAAGATAAGATAAACAGATTGACCATAAATAAGAATGAAAAGCCTAAAAGGCCTTTTAATTGACTGTGTTCAGTATTCAAAAGCTGCCAGAAGATGGAGGCAGAGAGATATAAAGAGCAAAAACAGTTTCCATTCTGTGGTTTTCTATGAAGCCATTCCACTAAAGGGGGTTCTGCTTTCGTTTTTATGTGAACTATATTTAAAGTATTCTGTCATGCTCAGAATTTTTTGAAATACCCATCTTATTTGGTGTAACTGGCACAGCCATTAAGAAATTAAGTGACCTGTCCTAATCCATGAAATGAAGAGAAACACTCACCTGTACTGCTAATGGCAGGAGTAGAAGTGGCTGTGGTCATAGTTTGAGTCTTTAGCTCATCTGTAGTACTGGTGTATATTGTCATGGAGGCCGTAATAGCTATGTGAAAAAAACAAAGACATTCAATAACTCAGAAACACCATCAGAGTTTGACTCTTTGCTTCTAAGAACCAGACTTAGTGTTTTTTTGTATTATACATATATAGTGCATCGATTCTAGATTGGGAACACATCTGTTTTTATTCAAAGAAATAGTTGACTTCCCTGACATCATGTGACTGACCACTCTAATGAGAACCACACATTCACTTAAATAGGAAACTACCAAATACTCTAAAGTGTAGATGAACTTTCCCTGCCAATGAAAATCCCCGAATCTTTTGGTTCCTTTTTCTGATACTGGCTAATGTCATTTATGGCAAATTGCCACTGTTGGTCACATGCTTGGAATATCAGTGGATTATGTATAGTTGCCTACTATTTATATATACTTACAGTGATTTTCAATAGTGACAAAATGTATCAGTTGGTTTGGGAAAGCGCCGTGTTTTGCCAAGCACATCACTGTTGCTGTCCTAATATGAGTTTTGACTGTTAAGACGCTAACTGCAAGTGACCTGTTGGATCTTTCCTCTCGCAAGGTATTGGGTGCTGCTGTTGAGAAAAAAACAGGATGTATATATTTATCTATCCATGAATTATAATTCATACAGTCTGAGAAATACCCTATTGATAGTACTACTGTTTGCATCTATCCTCAGCTGACCTATTTCAGAATATCATGGTTCCTTTATTTTCACGAGGTATTCATTTCTTAGTGAAAGAAATGTCAGAAGTCATGGGAATTTGTTTTTCAGTGTAACTGTTTGCACAGTTCATCTGTCAGAATTTGTATATGCTCGCCAATCATTTATCTGATGGAAAATACTACTGACTCCAAACAGACACATATATATGTGCCCCCCTAACTCTGCCCACTCAGACACTTCTTGTAACTTACCTTCGATTTCAACCCCACTGATTTGCCATGAGAGTTTAGGTGGGTGGCCATTTGCTTCTGTTGAACACTTCATGATTGTTTTATCTTCATACTCAACCATTTCGATTTTTGGCACCCCTGTGATCCAATTAAAAAAGAGTTTAATTACATATTTCATTATTCCTCAGCGATTCTTTAATAGTCATATTTTTTGTATATTTGATGATAAATCTTACCGAATACTTTTACTTTGAATCTTTTTGGAATGACTTCATCGCCATACATTAGACATTTATACAGCCCTTCATCTTTTAAGGTAACATTGGACAAGTGTAATGTATATTCAACGCTGTTAAAAGCAAAAATGCTGCTTCTTGGATCTCTTAGCACTGTTGGGGAACAAAAAAATCATTTTTAGTGTTTATCAGATACAATAAAGAGGAAATGTAAATGTGTTTTTCAGTGGTTCTCATACAATATACAGCATTCTCGGCTTTACCTTTTGTCTTGTTGAAGAACAAAACAAAGCCCTTTGGATTTTTCCACTCCATATGTTCCTTCTCACTATAGTTTTTTAGAGGACATTTCAATACCAGTGTTTCTCCTTCTGCCACTGTAAGAAACTTTGTTGCTAGACATTTTCGTATGCCTGTTCAGAATGAAAAGAAGACAAAGTTAGTAAAGTATAATAATTTTTTAAGCTTCTCACATAATTCAACAACCTAAAACATTAATGTATGCTAAATGCAGTCGAGTGTAGGCTAGTTGAATGGAAGAACAGTAGGTTGATGGGGGCCAGATAAGACCACAGAAACCCTACGCTCCGACTCTGACTCATTTGTGTTTTCTCATGCTGTTTAGGTGTTGTGGCTGAACTGAGAGGGGGCTATACTTTGCATTAGAGAGGAAAAGTGACTGCTGAAAGTGGTCGCTTATTTTCTAGTGTGGTTCGATCTTGCAACGAGAGAAAACTTGCCACTGTGACACATTAAGAAACGCACTTGAGCTGGAACAGGAAACAGTGGTGTTAAAACGTTAGTCACAGAGGTGTACACATGTAAAATAGATCTGGTTCTAAATTAGACTGCATGGAGGAGTGATTTTTTTTAGTCATACGTATGTAAAAAGTGACCCTAATGTCTATTGCACATTCGTGTGAATGTGTATGTGGGAGTAATAGTACAGTAAAACAGTGTAATGCTTAATTTTATCCAGTCAATTTGTTTTTTTATGCACTTTTGCAGTTATGGGATAAAATATTTAAAATTTTTAAATATGTGCAAAACGTTTACTGCTACTGACAATTATTTAAATCTTATCATCATCTGTCTTGTTACTGCATGCATCTTTGCAAACAATGTGAGCAGACTTCCACAGAAAAATATGGTAAACTAACAATGGTGTTATATAAATGAGCTGGTTTTAAGTCAAAACAACTATTAAATATCACTCAATCAACCTACATACATTTATTTATATCAACAAAACTACATTTTATAAGTCTTATAAACAGCTTTTTGAGGGAACAGCTGCAGGTTACCACTTTAGTTTATGCACAGCATATAAACTAAAGTTATATCATTCAACTGATCCAATAAGAATAACAAAAAGTTCAAATCATGTAAAAATCTATCACTGACAATCATGCAATAAAGAATTGAATGCACTGACATACGTTCTCTTGCGATGTAACATACCCAAACATAACTACACACTCATGAAACCTAACCTGAAGTTAACAGGTAAATACGCACACAAACTAGTCAAGCACAACACCATTTTAAAAGTCAGAGCCTATCCGTTGTAAATATGAAGTAAGTTTGTCTTACCTCCTACGATCAACATCAAAGCATGTATAACTAAGACTGTTTTGATCTCCATACTGAGCGCTCTTGAATCTGAAGCTCACTTCCTCTGCTTAGACTCTTTTAAAGAGTGCGGCTTCCATGACATCATGAAATGTCATGGTCTTTCCCCAGTGCAAATAATGTGTGAAGTTTCAGGGGCATTTCGGACAGATATTGGTTCTCTTTTAAATTTACACTCTCCACCTTTTGACCTATAATATTCTCATCTGTCTAATTCATTCTCAAGTTTGACTTTTTCCTAAAATGTTCATTTGAAAGCTGTGCAATATATATGCATATATATATATATATATATATATATTTGTATATGCTGTAAAATATTAGATGATATAATTT
>JAUCMT010000002.1:10742415-10753308 GCA_032357475.1 Enteromius thamalakanensis | reverse complement strand
TAGCATTCAGTATTTTAATTGTCTACATTCTTTTATTAGTATGATAATATAAGTTCTCTATATTAGTTCTATTATTTTGTTACTAGAATTTACAATACATGGCCAGTTTTATCAGATAGTTATTATGAGTATGCGAATAGGAAACGTATGAGAAGAAATGCTAGTTTAAATAGTAAACGAATAAAACATCTAATATAAATAACGTTACACTGCCCTAAGTCGTTGTTGTACCTTAGTTGCTTTACTCTACTATTTACTTGCATTATAAATGCAGGCATATGAAACACGATACATGAAACTAAACATACGTAAATTAAGCATATTTATGCTGCAATCGGTTATTTTTTTCGTACGACTGAATTTAATTGTTATGCGCTTCATCACAAATATTAAACCGAGACTTTTATTTTGACAGGTGTTGCGAACTTGATCTGACCCGGTGATGATTCAAGCGGACGTGAGGATATTACACGAAAACGTGCGAAAGCAGCTGGAAACTTCTAGCAGAACGCCGCTCACTATTAACTAACCACTTCTACCAGTAACCTAGACCGTGTAAATAGTTTTAAGCTACGGTACCTGACAAGATGTCAGTTATAGAAGAGGAACGAGTCCGCGGCGGTGTTTTTAAGGACATTAATGCAGAAGATGAAGAACAGCAACCTACAGTGATCGAGAGTTTGTGCATGAACTGTTATGAAAATGTAAATATACTGATTAATAATGTTAAATTAATGCATACATTATTCTGTACTAATAAAAACATTTAAAGGATGTCAATATAATGTTTTGCCTAGGGAAGTACACGTCTACTGCTTACTAAGATCCCTTTCTTCAAAGAAATCATCATCAGCTCCTTCACATGTCCTCACTGTAACTGGACCAACACTGAAATCCAGTCTGCGGGTCGGATACAAGAGCAGGGTGTGCAGTACACCTTACAAGTGAAGACCAAAGAGGTAACTTATGGATAAGGTGTTTTAGATATTTATCTGATCATTTATCTACATTTGAAGTGTCTCTCAAGAATAAGCAAATAGATCTTCATTTGTGCAGGACATGAACCGAGAGGTTGTGAAGTCTGACAGCGCACTCACCAGAATCCCACAACTTGATTTTGAAATTCCTGCTTTCACACAGAAGGGCTGTAAGTTTCTTTTTCTATTGTGACCTCTACAGTACAAGTAAATCAAGATATTTTCCAATTGATTAAGTACTGTTTGCAGTTTGATCATTTATTTTGTCATCTCTTTGATCGTTCAGCTTTGTCAACTATTGAGGGCCTTTTGGACCGAGCAGTGGCGGGTTTAGAACAAGACCAACCTATTAGAAAGGTGTGTGTTTTTATCTGTGAGTTTTACAAAATTTGAGATTTATTGTGTTACAACAGAAACCCATATACTGTATGCAAACGCATACATTACATGGGTATATGGCTCAAAGGCGAGTCCCATTTTGGGGCTCCTATAAAATTAAATGTATATATTAGAAGCAAGTAAAGTGTATACTTAAATGTATTAATTAATTAATAACAGTAACTTTTCTTGTTAAAGAAAGCAACTAACAAATAAATAATATGTGTGTAAATATATATATATATAAGGAAAAAAGTCATAAAAGAGTTTATTATAATTTAAATGTTTTAAAAAATATTTTGCTTACAAATGGTTAAAAAGAAGGGTTTGAAGGTTAGTGGCAAACACTGGTAAAGATTTAAAATTTAAAACCTTTTTTATTCTCAAATAGTATTTGAATGTCATCTAGTGCTGTTAATTGATTAATAGCATCCAAAACAAAAAATTTTGTTTTAATGCATATGTGGGTGTGCTGTGTATTATTATATAAATACACACATGTACAGTACATATTTAGAAAATATTTATATTTTTATATTCATATAATTTATTTTATATGTAAATGCTTATATATTAAATATTATTGTTACATATGTATGTGCATGTGTGTGTGCATTTATATAGACATAAAAATACACAGTAAACACATTATGTAGACAAACATTTTTATCATAGATGTGCTTAATCATTTAACAGCACCCTGTTCTAAATATGCCTGACAGTATAATATATTTTTAACTATTGTTACATTAAATTACATTTTAATGGGTGCTTTTTGCAAATGATGGTTAAAATGTATGATAGCCATTGTGTTTTGCTCAGAAAAAAAACTTTTCTTCCTTGACCCACATGCCAGTATTGTGCAGTTGTTTTTGCTATCTACAATGCTGACTTGTGACCATGAGTCCATAATAGATTTATTCATTTTGTAGCTTTCATTAGAAGTGAAGGATTTGTTATGCTAAAAGTTCAGTCTTTTTGACTCGGTTCCTTTCCACCTTTCAGGCAACGGATCCAGCTGTAGCTGAAAAAATAGAGGAATTCATCGTGAGGTTGAAAAAACTTAAAGAAGTTGAAGAGGAATTCACATTAGTAAGTCTTGAAGATAGTAAACCACAGAAAAATCGAAGCACCTGACAATAGATGAAACACTACTGCTTGTTAATTATCAAGAAGTTAGACCTAATGAATACCTCATTTGATTTCCGTTTACAGATTATTGATGATCCATCGGGAAACAGTTTTATTGAGAACCCATTTGTGCCTCAGAAAGACACGGCTCTCGCTGTCACGCATTACAAAAGGACGCCTGAACACAACGCTGCACTAGGAATAGAGGTGAGAAGCTGCTACAGCATCTGTTGTAGACTTCCAAGTGTGGAGTATGACAAGAGCTTGGTTTCGTTTAACCTTTTCGCATCTTTTTAAAGACTGAAGAAGAAGCCGAGAGTGAAAAGCCTGACAATGATCTAGACACAATGAGAAATGAGGTATTAGTGTTCAACACAAACTGCCCAGAATGCAACGCCCCAGCCAATACAAACATGAAGCTTGTTCGTATCCTTTTAAAGCATGCTAGAAAATTGGTACTGCATAAGAATGCTGCTTGGAGGAATGGTACATAAAAGTAATTTAACCATTGTGCATCATAATTTAAAGAAAGTAGTTTATTAGGCTCTTAACTCAATTGCAGAAATTCCGCACTTTAAGGAGGTCATTATAATGGCTACTAATTGTGACAGCTGTGGACATCGCACCAATGAGGTGGGGATGATAATAGGTTATTCTATCTACATTTTTTGCTGTTTCCATCTCATGTATTGTTTTTTACTGGCATCATGAATAGGTGAAATCAGGAGGAGCCACAGAAGAGCTGGGAACCAGAATAACACTCCATTTAACCGACTCTTCAGATATGTCCAGAGACCTGCTGAAGGTGGGTTCTTCTAACAACGTCTCTGAGATACGCTACCTGAGCATATTTTACATTTTAGAGGTATTGTGATTAACATATGCACGTTTGTCACAGTCAGAGACGTGTAGCGTGTTGATTCCAGAGCTGGAGTTTGAGTTAGGGATGGCGGCTCTCGGAGGGAAGTTCACTACGTTGGAAGGACTTCTCAAGGACATCAAAGACCTGGTAGGAATCAAAGCCCTGCTAACAGTGTTTGCTGTTATCAACAAATAGCTCTCTTTATGCTTATTTTCTGCATTTATGCTTTTTTTAGATCGTTTCGAAAAACCCCTTCATGTGTGGAGACAGCTCTACAGCAGACAGAGCCGTGAAACTGGAGCTCTTTGGGCAAAAGATTGACAAGGTTTGGAATGTATCACTTTCATTTCCGTTATTGTTCCTCACCGTTAAGACGTTCTGACAATATTCTCAATGTCTTAAAAGGAGCTTGTTTATGGTTTTTAAAAAAAATAAACATAGAATCACAGATTTTTTTTTTTAATAACCACTATTTACACACATACACATGTGTAATGAAAACCCCAAATTCAGTATCTGACTGAAATTAGAATCTCTCTGAAATTAGAATATTACTTAAGACCAATACAAAGAAAGGATTATTAGAAATTTTGGTTAAGGTCAGGCAAGTATGCTGGCCAATTAAGAACAGGGATACCATGGTCCATAAACCAGGTGCTGGTAGCCAAGTCCTGCTGGAAAATTAAATCTGCATCTCCTTAAAGTCGGTCAGCAGCAGGAAGCATGAAGTGCTTTAAAACGTCCTGGTGTGCGTTGACCTTGTACCTCAGGAAACACAGTGGATCAACACCAGCAGATGACGTCACGCCAAACCATCACTGACTGTGAACACTTTACACTGGACCTCAAGCAACGTGGATTCTGTGCCTCTCCTTTCTTCCTCCAGACTCTGCGACCCTGATTTTTAAAGCAAATGCAAAATTTACTTTCATCAGAGAATATAACTTTGGACCACCGAGCAGCAGTCCAGTCCTTTTTGTTTTTTTTTTTGGACAACTGTCAAATCAGCAGTCTTCCTCATGATTGTGCAGCTTACAGAACTAGACTGAGAGACCATTAAAAGGCCTTTTCAGGTGCATTGAGTTAGTTAGATGATTAGAATGTGGAACCAAGTGTCTTCAGTACTGAACCTTTTCACAATATTCACATTTTCTGAAGTACCGAATTTGGGGTTTTCATTATGTGTAAGTTATAATCATCAAAATGAAAAGAAATAAACACTTGAAATGGTCTGGGTGGAATGAATGCATACATTATACAAGTTTCACTTCTTGAATGTAGTTGGTGAAATCAACTTTTTGAAAATGTATGAGTGTGTGTGTGTATGCATGCATATATATATATATATATATATATACACACACATACAGTATGTATTTTTAAAAAAGCATGTATTTACATGTTTATATATTACATTTATTTAGAATCATATAAATATAAACATTACATTTTTTTCTGAAATATATAGATGTATGAATGTGTATTTATTTGAATATATATACATATATATGTCCATATACATACGTGTTTGTGTGTGTATATATATATATATATATATATATATATATATTATATATAAGCATAATAAATATATACAGCATACAATTTTTTTATTTTGGATGAGATTAATCGTTTGACAGTACTAATATTTTTTATATATTAATAATATATTCGAATAAATTTTTATAATAAGATAATATTATAATTATAATTATAATAATTATAATTATTATATTAAGATATTATATATTTTGAATACTGTGAATATTGCATGTATGCATATGCACTTTTTATTACTATATAATTATATATAATATGCCAAAGAAATTCTAGAGCCTTATTGTGTTGTATTTATAAAATGTTTCTTAGATAATAACAGGGGAAATGGATGTTCACATTATCCTGGATGATCCTGCTGGAAATAGTTATCTTCAGGTAAGCTAACAGTTACAATTTCTTTTTATTTTACTACATCTCATGGTTAAGCATAAGATTTGTTTTGTTTTGACTTTTTGATTTAAAATATTCAATATGTTTTTATTTTTATCTGAAGGCTAACTATTATACACCCCATTCCGCAGAATGTTTATGCACCAGATCCAGATCCAGAAATGAAGATCGAGAAGTACACCAGGACCTTTGAGCAGAATGAAGACTTGGGGCTGAATGACATGAAAACAGACGGGTACGCAGAGAAGTAGACTTAACGAGAAAAATGGGAATTGTATGCTATACATGCCAAATTCCGTCAAAGCCGTTATATAACATTATTTAATTCACTTTTACATTTATTGTAAAATCTCATGTAATTACAACCGCAGAAAACCATAATGTCTTTTAAAGGCAGCGTTATGATTTAAAAAGAGGAAAACATTATTTTGGCGTATTTTCCTTGCTTTCTATAACAGATTTTAAGTTACAAGTTTTGGTCATCTTGGCTATAAAGCCCTTGTGTTAATTACTGGTGTAACAACACAATTGTTACAAAGTTTTTGAAGTACTTAAAACTACAGACAATTAATAAAATAGTCTTAAGCACGTTGGATGTGTATTATGTGGGTGCTTATTTCTTTTCATGTAACTGAACTGACTTCTAAAGGCTGTGATGTAAGAAGAGTTATGTTTGTACAATAAACCAGTATGGAATAAGTATGGTTCTGGTCTTTTTATGCTTAACCAGTTCATAGAGATATCTAATCAAATTGGCTTCTTCATGGAATTGAAACCGAATGCAGTGTTGTAACTAATAATGGATTTTAGGACCATATTGGAACATACAGTCACACTGCTGGGGATGCATTCAGTTTTTGTTGGCATTATCTTGCTTTTAAGCTTGTATGTTGTTTTTCTAATTGGTCAATTCAATATTTAATATTGTTAAATAAATGTTAACAGAAGAGTCTCAGAAGAATAGCACACAACAATGCCATTATAGTACAGCCTTTTAAATGCAAAGTGTTCACAGGGTATTGTTGCATAACTTTTCTCAATGGGTTTTTCAGTTGTTTATTTTTGTTAATTTCTCAGTTTTAACTCAATGTCCCTATGTTCTGCATATTGGTTATGATTCTGTGTAGTAAATGGGTTTCTTAAGATACTTTCGTTAGGGTATTTTATTAACCATGTACAATTTATCTTTTCTATAATCTAATATTTAGCTCCTAAACTTGTCATTTCAATGTTTTTCTGTATTTTGAAAGGATGCACTATTAATTTCTTCATGTAAAAAAACACTGAGTGATACTTAAATTAAGCACACTTCTAATTAGTTTCTCTTTAAGACCATTCAAGTCTTGCAACTTCGAGAAAAACAATGAATCACGAGTGAGTTATTTGTGCCTTCCACTGGCATTTAACATTTATTGAAACAACATAATCACTTGAACAGCAGATAAAGGACATGACTTGCATGTAATTTAAAGCAGTGACAAATAAAATGTAACCAACATTGGTCCATATACAATGAAATACTGATGTTCAGTCATCCTACGAATGGAAGGTTATTTTTCAGTAAGGATAGTCCACCGTGATGGCAGGTTAAATGTCCCATGGCCATTTATAGCCGGTGGTGTAGATCTCTTCTTGTGTGGGAGTGCGTCTGTCCAAAAGAGCAATTATCAACACCAAAAAAAATCAAAGTGTACAAGATGAAGCTGTCATCTTCATTAAAACAAACACAATATAGTGTGAAGTAGAGAACATAACATTGCTTGGACTCAAACTAGCCGAGCTGCGTTTGTGTCATTGTCCATGATCGCAGAGCCCCATTACTTGCTCTTGGCTGGCTTCTCGGTTTTCTTGGGCAGTAGCACTGCCTGGATGTTTGGAAGCACTCCGCCCTGGGCGATGGTAACACCGCCTAAAAGCTTGTTGAGCTCTTCGTCGTTGCGGACAGCCAGCTGCAGGTGACGGGGAATGATTCTTGTTTTCTTGTTGTCTCGGGCTGCGTTCCCTGCCAGCTCGAGGATCTCAGCCGTTAGGTATTCCAGGACAGCGGCCAAATACACGGGGGCTCCTGCGCCTACGCGCTCGGCGTAATTTCCCTTGCGTAATAATCTGTGTACACGTCCGACTGGAAACTGAAGTCCAGCTCTAGATGAGCGAGACTTGGCCTTCGCGCGGGCCTTCCCTCCGGTTTTACCTCTTCCAGACATGTTTTGACAACAAAGGAACCGTCTGTTTGGCTAGAAGCGTCCTGTTAATGGTAGCTAGTCAAATGTACTTTCGTTTATGATGTAAGCAGGGATTGGTATTTATACCCAGACGTGTTCTCTGACTGGTTGGTTTCACTCTAAAGCGAGCAACCAATCGCCGCTCGAGTTTTAGTCCATGACGTTAGAAAGTTATCCAATCTCAACCCGCTCAGTGCTCGCTCTAATTTGCATGCCGACTCTATAAATAAGGGGCAAAATGTGCGCAGAGCGTTCGCATACCATAACGATCCTTTGACAGCTGGGCTTTTGTGAAAAACCGACACAATGCCTGAACCTGCGAAATCAGCACCCGCTCCTAAAAAGGGGTCTAAAAAAGCTGTCACCAAGACCCAGAAGAAGGGGGATAAGAAAAGGCGTAAGACCAGGAAAGAGAGTTACGCCATTTACGTGTACAAAGTACTGAAACAAGTCCATCCGGACACTGGTATTTCCTCAAAGGCAATGGGCATTATGAACTCGTTTGTAAACGACATCTTCGAGCGCATCGCCGGAGAAGCGTCGCGCCTGGCGCATTACAACAAGCGCTCCACTATCACATCCCGGGAGATCCAGACGGCCGTGCGCCTGCTCCTGCCGGGAGAGCTGGCCAAACATGCCGTGTCCGAGGGCACAAAGGCCGTGACCAAATACACCAGCTCCAAGTGAAAGTAAACAAGCAAGATGGACTGGACTCTATCCCTAATGATGGAAGACGAAAGCCACCCACTGTTGTTTGTTGTCCGCATGAGGGACCTCTGGTACATCTTAAGCGAACGCAGCTCTGGAGGAGCACAAACACAGTGCTTTCCATCTGTAACACCAACATTCACCTGAGGCTGTTCCTGTTTGATCGTATTTGCACGTGTGAACACTTGTACTGTACTATTATGGCATATGGTCGTCATTCGTTAACTCATGTTACCGGAGGAAAACACTGTGGCTTTGGGTTTCATTGATTTCTTGTTGACAAAAAAGTGATGTACTGTATTCATACTGATAAAAAAGTGTCTCATGTCTGAGTGTTTCCTCATAACTACCATGCTTACCAGAAATAAATACATTAGTTAATGGTAACTTCACCCAGATTTGCGAGTTTTCCTGTCTTGTAATGTGTAGCTTATTACCACGACATAAACGAAACTATATAGCCGAGTATTTAGTACACAGCATTGTTTATTCGAAGTACGTAAAATGCGTTTTTAAACAACGTTGCCGCATCTACGAAAGTTTCCAGCTCGCTAATTGACACTTGGCTTGCCAACAGAAGTCGCTCGAAGAGGTAACCATAGCAACAGGAAGAAAGGGTTCATGAACAAAACAAGCACTGTCATTATTTATGACTTTTTTTTTTTGTATAGATTTGCCATAAAATATAAAAGAGCAAAGATAGTTTTCCCTTTTTTGAGGCAGCCTAATTAGGATATTTTAAATACGAATTTATTAAACAAGAAATATTGATGTATAGAAATAAAATATCCTCTGCCATCCAATACTGCTGTGAATCTGAAACAGGAACTGAGTGTGATGCAGCATTGCATTTTTACAAACAACTTTAGAGTGGCACATAGCCACTTCAGAGCAGCTTTAACGCAGCCGTGTAAATATGACTTATAAGTACTAACGAGCGCACCTCATGGTTACAATGAAATTAGGACATTTGTACACCTTATCGTACGAGTTGTTCCCTGTGATTTCATCCAGCTTGTGTTACTGGGACATATAATGGAGGGAGAAGATTTGATCGTGACGCCCCTGCAGGCAGAGAGAGAATGCTGAGAATTATCCACACGATCATGTTTTGACATTTGGCCTTGAATTAATGGCACACATCAAGTAACCAAGTATACACAATGAAAAATGAGTATGATTACCTGCATGCATATCTTATGATAAATAATAATTCAGTGAATCTGAATAGGTGACTGCATAGATCCTGCAGATATAAAATATGAATCACAATACTTTATATTGCATTAAGGCCCAGGCCGGCTGGTCCAGAAGATTAAAAATGAAACAATGTGACTGAGGAACCAGATAGCCAGACGCACACTGTATTAGAAGATCATGTACTACATTGTCCCTATATCGTGTAGTTTTAAGAGGGGCTGTCTTTGTTAAAATAGCACTCTGATGATGGCAGCCTTTGTCTGGAAGGGTGTGATATCTATTTCTAGAAAACGATGAGGTGACGCGACCTTTTCTCACGAAGACGGCATACCTGAAACCATACACTAAAAAAAGGATATTGAGAGTGTGAGTGCGTATTTTATGAAAAATAATATGAATATTTAGACAGCTAACACCTCTGTTATTGTTGTATCCTAAGCAAGGTATTATGATGCGCTTCATTTTATTCAATTTATAAAATATAATAGTTCAGAGTTCTGAAATTACAAGATTGGTTATTTCATTTTTGGATTGGATTTTATCGTCCTTTTGTGAAAATAAGAAGATGTGCCATATATCATGCGATTATCTTCAATCAAATATTTTTTTTAAATATTTTTTAAAGCTATATAATACAAATGTGATCATTCTATATATTTAATTTGTTAAAACAAAAACAACAAAATTCAACAAATTAAGCAATGTTGACTATCAGTCCTCAAATAGATTATAATGTGTTTTTGGAAAAGACTAACTTGACCACCTTTTGTCTTCAAGTGGACATAGTTGTTGCATAATGCTTTGTTATAATAACAGTTAAGTGCAGCCAGATACACAGTGATATAATGCATTTATAGAATATAACATGTTAAAGCCAATTTTGTGCCATATGATCATCGAGATGCTCCTAGTATTCCAGACATTGTCACCTGATACTGAACTTATACTGATCTTCTTAAAGCTCCTCGTGTTCCCCCTCTGGCATCCCTTACTTTTCATAACCTCTGTTGTGTTTCTGGTGCCCTCCCTCACACCTATAGATAGAAAAGGGCCAGTATAAATAGCTATATCGTCATAAACAGAGAAAGAGACGACGAAAGACAGAAGGTGTACAAGGTAATACAGACATTTTTGTGATTTAAGTTCTGGTCTGGAAATGGTCTGGCTCTGACTTTGTTCATTTATGTGTCGTTTTCATTATTTAGAAACAATGTTAAATTGCATTTATTTCCTTATTTGTATCTATCTGTGTTTGTTTGTTTTTTCTCTTTATAGATGGGTAGATAGATAGACAGACTCAGACATATAGAGAGGTAGATAGACAGATGATAGACAGACAGATAGACAAGCAGAGATAGATAGATTGATTTATAGAAAGCATATGTTCGTCTATCTATCTATCTATCTATCTGTCTGTCTGTCTGTCTGTCTGTCTGTCTGTCTGTCTGTCTGTCTGTCTGTCTGT
>JAUCMT010000002.1:10690148-10741034 GCA_032357475.1 Enteromius thamalakanensis | reverse complement strand
AAAATCCTGGAATGTTTTCGTCAAAAACATTAATTTCTTTTCGACTGAAGAAAGAAAGACATGGACATTTTGGATGATATGGTGGTAAGTAAATTATCAGCAAAAGTTTTTTTGAAAGTGAACTTCTCCTTTAATGCCTGTCGGGCTTGGGTCGGGTTCGGTTACTGCTCCGTCGGACGCGGGCCGGGCTCGGACAGAAAAATTCGGCCCGATCCGCACTCTAGTGTCAAGCACTTGTCCTTGTACAGACAATAATCTCACTGCATTATTACAATTAATGGCAAAAATAATGTTTGGAAATGGAAACCTATATTTCGCTATCACAAAAGATAGAAATAACCAACTTAATTTTTTTTTTTACGTTGGTGAAAATACTAGCAGCCCAAGACTTTTGCACAGTACTGTATATATATATATATTTACTTACTAACCCCAAACCTTTAAATGGAAGAAAATACACAGGCATGATTAAAAATTCCCAAAATAAGTCCAATGTTTCTAACATTACACAGCATAAAACAAAAAAATTAAAACTTTCTCTGCATATTGTGCGATTAGTATTATCCCAAGGATGAAATCAATGAAAAGAGCTACCCATACTGCACCACTTTAAGCAGATGTAATACCTGCATGGCAAAATGAATTGGTTGCACATAATGGCTGGCACATATGCTGCTCTAATGGATGAAACATTCAATCTCACAGATGTAATTTCACAAGCATGCATTATGCCACAACAAACAATATTCATACAACTGATCTTCCAGCTGTATTTTTGCAAAAAAACAAAAAACGCTCTAAAAATGTGATGGTGTAAATGGCTCCATTTGGGTCACTTGGTACAACATTCGGTACACCAAAACAAGCAATAATATACAGCATAACGGTGGTAAGTCACCATTACAAACCATCCTGAGCGCAAAAAAAGAAAAGATCAACCACACTATATACAAATAAAGCAAATAATATGTTGTCTTCAATGTCCTCGTTAACCTCTGTTTTTATTAAAAGATAAAATAAACACACACATTGGAACACATGCCTAGGGAAAAAAGCACATGCTCCCTCTCATCGGCCAACGAAGACGTTAAGGTTGTTATGGAAACTGCAAGCTACGTACTGTAGAGTTGAGATAAATAATATTTTTTTATGTTTGTATGCTGGCAGGTTCTCAGCTTATTACAGTGAATTCATTCCTCCATGGCATCATTATGGCAGTGATGCTTCTCAAGACACTTCCAGAAAACAGCATGTGCTAGAGCAGGCTGCTGACAAAAACTTTAAATTTACTGTCATATGACACATACTGAATAACGTTCTCACTTCCCCTCTGCAGGCATTATGTATCCCTACGATAATAAATAACACATCTTTTTGTCTCTAAAGCATTCAGCCGATACAAACGATGAAACAGATTTATAAACTTCCAGATGAAAGCATTCTGTATTGAAAAAGCTGTAGATTACAGCATTATTTATATACAATTATAGCATTATTTATATTATGAATAAGCTTTTATTTAAACATTATTTTCAAATATTTAGCTTAATTCACTCTAATTTATTTAATTATTAAATTACAATTTTTGTTAATTGTTTTATATTTGTATTTTAGTTAATAAAATGATTTCTAACAGGTTCAGTTACAACTACAACACCAGTTAAGTCTGGCTTATAGGGCAGGTTTTTGGACAGAAATACTGTTAAGCAAATTTGCCCCTGAGAATCTTGTGATTTATTGTGTGGGTCTTGCAGTATAAGAGCTGCGGGGCTGAATCTCTGTGTAACTGCAAGAGAAACAGTACAGGTAGGGCATGTGTGTAATATACAGTGCTCAGCAAAAAAGGATACATCCATGGGTGGACAGCATTTTTCCACTACAGCAAATGTCTGTAACGTAATTTGTTGAGAGTGAGTGCTGCCTCAGTCCTTGAAAAAATGAGTGTAGTATTTGCTAAGCAGTAAGATAAAAGCTGAAGCCGTCAGCACGGCAAAAGCGGGAAAAAGTAATACATCTACAACACGCAAACTAGAAGAAAGTGTCAGAGTGCTGGTAAAGGTGCAGATAATGTGGTGCTTTTACTTGTTACAGAGAAATGGGGTGTTTAAAAGCCCCCTGAGAGTAAAGTGGAGTGGAATCTGTATGTGTAGATCAGCGGCCTCATAGCGATAAGAGCCTGGGCTGGTGAAATAACAGGACACCGTCTGACATTTGCCAGAATGAATTACATACATTACAGCAACTGAAGATTTTACGTGATTACTACATTTTTACAATTTGTGAAGAAAATGTGAGAGGTGTTAACGCAAAGTTGCTGCTGCTGGCCAAAAAAAGCCAACTTTAAGGTTGCTGTCTGGAAAATGAAACTAAAAACACACAAACGTAAAATTAATATTCACAGGATTGTAAGAAAAGAAGTGAATCTTGCTCTCTCTCACTGTCACAGTCCCTAGACACAACCAGACATCTCTGCAATTTATTTTCAGAAATTTACATTTGCACTGGACAAATTACACACACACTAGACTTTTCTGCATAATAAGCAGGATAAAGAGATGTATATTGCTTTCTCCGATCACACAGGGGAAGGACGTTGTTATGGTTACATGTAAATGCTACCGCAGAAAGAGAGAGAGACTGCGAGAATGCTTCGAGGAGGTAAATAAGCAGTGCAAAGACACGCAAAACACTGACACGCAGAAAATTGTGATGTTGATTCATTGTGACAGAAACACTGAAACATGCTGATTGAGGAAAATCACTCAATAACTGACTCATATCCTATCCTAACTGAGTCAGTGTGTGAATGGAGTTGTGCATGCATTGCTTTAACATTGACGTGTGCTTTCTATTCATAGTTCGCAGCCAACAGCCATCACACCTCGGCATTCATCTCACCAGAACTCAGCGGAGGCAAACTGGAAATGAGACTTTTGTCATAATTTTCTGTTTCCTTGAGCAGAGTTTTTGGAAACTCCTGCCTCACAACAATCTCCTCAACTGCAGAGTTCTAAAAGTAGAGTATACCGCAGGGGCCATATTGTATATTTAAATTCAAGTTTCTTTTCCTGATATACAGTACACTTATATTACTCCATGACATGCTCACTTAAAGTTCTAGTGCCAAAACACAAGACCTCAGCAGTTTGCAATATTGTTCTTATTGTTAAAGGGCCAGTTCACCCAAAAATAAAAATTCTGCCATCATTTACTCACCTGAGTGTTTGTATCTATTCTATGAAAATCAATCCCTACCATCCACAATTGTATACAAATCTGTTCTGTAGTGTATTTTTTCCCCCTGTTATTGTGAATGGTCAATGATTACATATGCAGAAATCCAAGGGTTCACTTACTTTTTTCTGTAACCGTATGTTCATAGTTGAAACGCAAATATCTTGATGAAAAAGAAAATTCGAATATAGTCCCCATAATATGACTCCAAAGTCGAGCATTAGTAAAATGACAAAATTAACAAAATGGTGACTTTAGCGAGATGATGTGTTTTGCAGCAAATAAATGTTGAAAATGTAAATGGTTTTCTGTGTCTCAGCTTTTCCTAGCATCCGTGATCTGCAAAACGGGCCAGCTCTTCGAACTGGCTACGGCACAGTACAATTATCTAGCACCCACAGAGGGGGCCTGCGGCATCAGACTGCAGCTGGGAAGGAGATATTGAGCATCTTTTAATGCTGTGGGAGCGGTGCATGCTGTTCATCAAGAGGAGAGGAGGTGAGTATATGTAAAATTGCTGACAGGAGGGCTATTTATCACAATAGATCTCCACAGGTGTGCTGGTTCTGCTGAAGTTTTCTTCCTCACACACAATAACGAAGTCAAATCAGAAATTTACAGCTGCATGTTGCTACCAAGCTAAAGAGGAATTAGAAACTAATCTCTCTTCTCCTGATTGCATTGTGAAACATATCTGTTCAGACGAGTAGCCAAACGATGCTGTCATATGGGTCGTTTGGAGTGAACCTGGCGGCTAGAACAGAACACTGTTTATCTTCATAATTTCTTGAAAATATTACAAATATTAAGTAGCTTCTGGAAATGGGTTCCAGCTATTATCATGTTGGTTCTTTCTTTGAACATGAAGTATTTTAACGATATCTTCACTGCCTTTCTGGGCCTTGAATATGGTATTTGCATTGCTGTCTAAGGAGTGTCAGAAAACTCTCGGATTTCATCAATAGCCTAATTTGTGTTGCAAAGACAAAGAAAGGTCTTATAGGTGTGGAACGACATGAGGTTGAGTAATTAATGATAGAATATATATATATTTTTTAAGTGAACTATCACTTTAAGAACAGAGAAGAAGTGAGCAAAGAGAGGTTTCTTTGAGAATCCTAAAATGGATCACTGTTGCCACTTTCCTACCAGTTTTATATATCAACAGCTCTTAAATGTCATGTAAAACAGTATAAACCCAATTCTGGCCGATCTAGGATCAGAGCACACACATAAGACAGCATGCGCTCCCTTGAGTTGGTGTGTGTGTAAGGCATAGTGGACACTGATGAATTCTGACTCACTCACTCAGATACCCTGCTGGTTCACACGCAAACCCCTGAAGTGTGTGTATGTGTGCTTGTGTGTATAACAAACATCTTGCTTCAGGCTAGAAACATGTCTCATTTCCCAGAGAGACCACACTCATGTTCACATCAATCCAACATCAGTCCCACATAACAAAAGTGTCATGAGGAGACAGTTAACAGCAAGTTTACATGATCAGGGGCTGCTGGGATATCAGTATCCCATCTGAGATGACAGAAACCTTCATTACAAGTCAAAACATCTTCTGTTTTTCTTCGAGAAGACTTCTTTTCAGAGAATTAAATCTGTTTTCATGTTTCAAGCATACACTAGTTTTTGCTTTAAAAAAAGAAAAAGATGTTGAGGTAAAGAAAATCTGTAGCTTTTTAGAATAATTTACCAAAAAACATGAAAAACACAAAGAAAGTGTTAAATAAATGAGGTCTACCTGACATATAGTGAGCGTTTTTGATTGGTTCTGAGGGATCCGGATCCAGAACTCATGCTGTGGTTCATCATCTGCTCTCGCAAGTCATGAATCTTTGCCTCGAAACGCCCGTATTCTGTAAACACAAACATAACCAAGCAAGCTTAAGCATAATGCAATAAAACATGACGTAAACATAATGCATTCTCTATTTTTTTTTTTTGTTAAATCAAGCTCTGGAATGGCAACCCTAAAACCACTAGAACAGAACAGAGCACATGCAAACAAACAGTCTCAAACCAAAATATTAATACAAAAAATCTCTCAGGAGAAATGCTGTCCAGAAAGGATGTGGTGTTGCACAGTCTTAATGTCTGAGATGACAGCTCCGATCGATACAAGATACAGTAGCTGTTCTGTGCTGACTTCTAGCACAAGGTCACACAGTCAATATAGGAAATGTAGGAGAGAGAGAGAGAGATGGTAAAGTCATATTAAGTATCTTCTTTGGTACAAATGTATGATATCTGATAACATCCCACTTTTGTCTCTTTGTTGTATGAAGGCTGATACTGAATCTCCAAAGATTCCTACAGAACTGAAACATCAATCATTCTGCAAGATAATAACCAGACGACTATATATTATCCATTACTTAACATGTGCACTTTAAGACCCTCTATTGTTGTGGTTTTTTTCGCCTTCCTTTGGGGGGGTTCAAGCCTTAATCCTTAAACGCCAACAAAAATCTAAAAAATCTAAATTTATGTGTGCCCTTGATAAAAAATGAAGATCCCATTTCACAGCTATAATAAGATCCCACAACTTCAAAAATGTGATAATGATAGCTTCATCTGAATCATAAAACATCTGCAAAAACAGAATCAATCAAAGGTTTTGTTCATAAAAACAACCGTTTTCAAAATTATAAAAAATTATAAAATGGTTCCTGAACACCGAATCAGCTAAATGGTTTCTGAACAGAACAATGGCTGCTGAAAATTCATTTCATTCACAGGAAATAAATTACATTCTGAAGTGGATTAAACAAGCTCATAAAAGTTCAAAGACAAGAATGCTTTTTGGTTCTAGGTTTAAGGACAACTTTAATGAAAGGTTTTTATACACTTAAATGTTGACTAATGAATATTAAAATTGAAAACTGTTCTTTTCTCATATAATATATATATATATATATAGAGAGAGAGAGAGAGAGAGAGAGAGAGAGAAAGAGAGAGAGAGTATATTTTTTTATTATAAGTGAGCCTTACAGACAAAAACTTTCAAAAGCTTTTGACCACCCCCATTAAAATTGCTGTAGAAACAATAATTTTTATTCAGAATAAATTAGTAAACTGGCAAATAATGGAAGTAAAATGATCAACATAATATAGCCATGTAAAACATGCACCAGTAACATGTTTTATTGACTTGTAGGGTTCATTGTAGGGTTACACTGTTGTGTGTTTTTCAGTATGGCAAAGACACAGACACACACACAAGCTTTAAAACTGATTTGCCCTCCTAAAACAAGACCCATGCTCTTTCAGCAGGTAATCTAGTGCATGGCATTGCAGTTTGTTGAGTTGCTGCACACCTCAGCCCTGTTTCAGCAGAGAACGACATCTGCTGTGGCTGCTGCTGAGACCAATGTACAGTACACACGCACACACACCGTGTGCTGAACCTGAGCACTCAGCAATGCCCCAAAGCCCAGCCTGAACACCATTAGACCAACCAAACCAGCACAGCAGCCCCAACAGAGCACCTACCACACCTGAGCAACACGTTACAGCTGATTTGGTTCCTTTTCTGGTTGCTTATGTATTCAGTCTTCTTCATTTAGTTTCAACTCATTTAATTGGTCTAAAAATGTCTTATGCAAATAAATAAAGCACTAATCAAGCATATGATGTTAACGGCTTCTGGTGTTTTAAATGAGCATAAGGGTCATCAAAGGATCTCCTGAGAAATAAGGCTGATTTGAGAGCCCTGTCTGTCCTTGCTGGAACTCAAAGGTCAAATGACAACTAAATTTTGTCATTAGGCTGCAGGCTGAGAGAGGAAGATCAAGGACAATTATGATGATGATACAATCATGATGTGCATTTAGAGCTTAAGAAAAGTAATTCCCTCCCAATGGAATATGCTAGCGTTATTTAAATCACTCTGGAAACTAAGCTCTACCTAAACAATAACAATGAAACAAAGAGTTTCTTCTTCTCCAGCAAAAAAGACAGAAAGAAAGAAAAAGAGAGGGAAACAGATTAAAGAGTCTCAGAGTGGTGCAAATCTCAGACAGAGGATAAAGTAGAGAACCCAAAACAATCCTGCAGTGAGGGACGCACTCATCCCGAACAAATCCACTCAAATGAAAAAAAAAAAGACTGCTGAGCACACAAACCTTCAGGAGATGTTTTTTGGGGAACATCGTTAGAAATGGTCTTTTCAAAATAAAGATTGAAAAAAAGAGTTCATACATTGAGCTATTCATTAGAGAAGTAGTATATCATGCACTATGTTATAACATAAATTGCACTTTTATAAAGTATAAAATAAATATAATCTCAAGTAGACTAAATTAAACAATACAATACAAACACACACATGTGCTTGCAAATACACTCTCACTCGAACAAAAATGAATCAGCCGCAGCAGAGAAACAGAAAAGGTGAAAGAGAGGATGGAATAAAGGATAAATAAAAGAAGGCATGAATGAATAAAAAGAGATTCACTCACTCTTGAGGATGCTCGCAGACTGCAGCAGCGTGAGAGATTGACCGCTCCCTACACACAAGCAAAGACTGCCACTCTACCACCTCCTCTCCCTTCTCTCTCTCACACACACACACACACACACACGCTCTCTCCTCCAGACTTGCTCTCATTGGCTGGGACTCTAGGGTGGGCTGGGTGCAGTGTCTTACAGTCCCTCCTCCCCCTAAAGTAGTCCAGATCAAAAGCCATGCTGGATTTTCTCTCTTGATGTCGGCTTTGTGTTTTCAATCTGCAGCGTATTAGCTCGCTTAAAGGTAAACACGCCACAAATCCAGCAAATATTTCAGCTTTAGCTGTCCTTCAAAACTTGTGGATTCCACAAGCATATGAAGGGATTTTGTGCAGATAAGCAGCAGGCTTGTGAAGTAAACACATGTGAATTGAGAAATCAACCGATTATTAACAGTTGACCGTTCAACAGTTCAGATGGAAAGGTAAATACAGATGGATAAAAATCCGGTTACACAGGTGCGAAGGGAGAGTCTTACAGAGAAAAGCAAGCTCAAAGATTGCTTTTCTATAGCTCAGAATGTTTCTTTTTAATGTTTACTTAAAAATTCCTAAGGAGAAAAAAATCTGAGCCATAAATCAGTGTATTTTACAATTATATAGAGTTACAAAATTCTATCATTTTAAAAATTGTATTAAACAAAATGAATCATACAAAAAAATAAACTAATCAATCAATTTGTTCAGAAAAATAGTAAAACCAGTAATATTATGAAATATTATTTAAATTTAAACTAAATACTGCTACAGTTTAATTATTAAAATTTATTTAAATTTTGAGGTTCTCAAAAAACTGATTTAGTAAAATATGGTCATAGTTTTTTATTTTTATTTTTAGGATTCTTATGTAATTTATTGTACTGTATATCATGTCTTTGCTGTCATAAAAAAGGGAAAAAAAATCTTTCTGACCCCAAACTTCTGATAAAATATACAAATATTTTGTTTCCTTAAATAATAATAATTATTATTTAGCCATTTATATAATACTTTACAGTGCAGACATGACCATCTATCTATCTATCTATCTATCTATCTATCTATCTATCTTTCATTCATTCATTCATTCATTCATTCATTCATTCATATGTGCTATATCTAAATCTCTGAACTCCAGGACTCTTCAGATTCTGCAGTAATTCACAAAATTGCACCTTTCCCACAAAAAGCAGCAAGGATCTACTGCACAAGGAACCTTCTAGACGGATGAAAAGCTTTCAACCCCTGCCTGTCTCAGACCTGCATTTCAAGCTGACAAATTGGAGGAAGATTACATGCTTTTTGGGATAATAGATTACCACACCAAAGATTAGAAACTGTACAGTGTATGTACATTTAGAGATTCTGTGCTGATAATCAAACGTGCATGTCAAACCAAGCGCATTCAAAACATTTGTCTTAATTTTGCACAAATAGCTGACTTTACTGTCACAAATGTTGGTTTCGTATTAGCGTGCACGCAGCCGGACACATCCAAGCAAACGGCTGCCCTTGCGCATGACTCATACACACAAACACACAAGTTTGTGTCAGTCTGCAGTGAGATGCTTTCAGTTAATAGAGGACAGCTAGTGTAGTCTCATTAGCTGTTGTGCAGTGACTCCAACATGCCAAATACAGCACCACCCGCAGCAGGGGAAAAGAGCATCACTGCGCCAGGAGGTACAATCACAATGTGTGAGCTACAGAACTGGCAGTGTGACATTTCCAGGGAAGTAGAGACTGTAAATTAAGCCAGCATCACCTGTACTGTGTCAGCGCACCCATGTGCACAAGCTTTTAGCTAAATAATGCTGCTGTATCTACAGACTGCAGCGCTGAGAGAGGAAGACAATAGTGAGCGAAGATTGTAACAATGATGTGGTCAGATTAGTAAAGATTTTATTGAAAATGTCAGTAGTGTAGAGATGTATAAAGCACTGCTCAAAGAGAAGTTGTGCGCTGTATCCTAAATCAATTGCTTCTCTACTATAAAGTTGGTGAAAAAACTATTACCTGTTACCTATTAACTCTTTGCCCACCATTGATGAGATATCTCTTCAATTAAGATGACAAGTTTTTATGGCAATCCATGTTCTAGGTGTATTTCAGTAAGGGTTAGGGTTAGGCTAGCGCATATCCTGAATGAGTTACGGGACTTTCCAGGTCTACCAGGCTCACAATTTCAATTATTCGTATAGGCTACTTATTTATAGGCAAAAGAATATGATATCTGAAAGTATTTTGCTTGAAAATGCACTACTTTGATAAAAACAAGGGCTTTTTTTGTTGTATTTCTGTTTAAACCTAGATCTGCATTCAAGTGGTGATAAAACATGATCAACTGAAATTTATAAAGTACCTACTTAAGAGTACGCAATTTTTGATACAGCCATATTTAAAAAACAAGATGCTTTCTGTTGGTCCTTGTTTTGCTTATTCACATGGGCAACTTGAGTATGAGCGGAATCTTCATGGTTAACTTTTTGGAACTCCAATCAAACTCTCGATTGCACAAATTCCTATTGTGAAATACACTTCATCCTAAAGTAATAACACTTTAAAGGTGGTAGAGTGGTATGAACGTTTGGTCTAAGTGTACATGAATGTGTGTGTGTGTGTGTAAACAGCAGTCCAGGCATGGTTGTCATGTATGTTTGTATCCAGACTGTGTATCCTCTTGATAATCTGCCAATTGAAGCTCAGCCAGAGAAACTCAGCCACAGGGTATCTGGGATCAGGGCCAAGCAGTGGCTAAACACTGGCAAAAGTCCACCTTACAGCCCATTAAAGAAATATATACTCCCAAACAACCCAAAAGAAAAACACAAAGTCCAAAAATTATAACGAAAAGAACTCACTCACGCGAAACAATGCAGGGGTGTTCTAGGTGGTTGCTAAGGTGTTCTGACTCATTGTTAGTCCGTTGCTATGGGATTGCTAGGGTGCTCTGAGCAGTTGAAGAGACATACGTGGTTGTCTTTATAATCTATGAATCAGGTTTTTCTTTCAGTCTGTGAAATTCATTTTTCTCACCCGCCGGGTGAAAATTGTAAGCATGATTGCTTAGAAAACGTAATAGCACACCTCTTCTCAACAAGCTGCACAATTTGATGTATAATTCATGTCCCATTTCGAGTTATGCACTAAAGTTAGTATTCATGGAATTTTAATAATATTCCTGAGAGAAGGAGAGATAACCTTGTGTGACCCTACAATTACTTCTCAGAAGGTTAAACTAATTAGTTTTGTACAGTCTATGACAAAACACCCAGAATATGATTATAAATATTATAAATCAAGTAAAAAAAAAAACTTCTTACTGAATGTTGCCCTTTAAATTACCAACACGGCCGAACTTCCATGAATGTGGCGCAATCTGAACAATAAAAAAATAGTACTGTGAAAGATTCATTCTCTGTGGAAGTTGTTTAGATGTGTGCGCTTCATTAGAAAGAATGAGATGGAGGAGAGCAGAGGTTAGTCATAAATCAGCGGGACACAAAATATTAGAGTAAAATACCCATTCATAGAGCTCTGGTTATCCAGAGGAAGGATTTATGGCCTGTTAGCTGCAGACCACGTTCTCTCTCCACACACAAACACTAGATTTTTGATGGCACCAGGTTTATCTGAGGGGCGTTAGATTTATAGAGAAAGCAGATTTCATTAATGTTGTATTTGTTGATGCACCAAACAGAAAGGTTTTATTAAAAATTCCCAATGATGAGAAATTCATTGTAGCCTATCCTGTCTGTAATAATGAGCGTGGGTTTATTAAGCTGCCTATACCCAAATGTTAGTTAATTCTGTCAAAATGTACCTTTGAGGATGTCCCTTGTTTTTGTCCCTATTTTTCTCCAAGTCTAAGAAAATATGCTTCAGATTTGCTAGTGTGCTTAATGTATTTAATTCAACATTCATTCTCTGAAAACGATATTAGTATTGGTAAACAAGTACTGATTTAAGATTATGTGTAATTTGCAGCTAAAAAAAGAGCATAAGTGTATAATATGTCTTCATTTAGATAGCTAGGTAAAGTGTGTGTGTGTGTGTGTGTGTGTACAGAGTACCCTCAGGTATTCTTGGCCCGTCATTGGCTGTCTGGCTGTCTGTTGAGTTTAGTGTATGCACACTGGTGATGTCAGTATGTCCCCAGTAGTGGCCTCAATCCTGTCTACCAGAAAGCCACATTAACAGAACCACACAAAAACAAATGAAAATCTGATCTGAAAAACCTTTTCAAAGTCTACTGTTTTCAAAATGCCAGCTAAAAACTGCTATGTGCTCTGACAGTAAATGATGTTTGGATTTAAGTCAGTTAGCACTGAGGGACAGTCGTTAAAGGATTTTTTCTAGAACTTCTGCAATCTGTTTATTTTCTCAGGGAAGAGAGAATAGCCTGCAATATGTGGATCTGTGTATGGGTTTCAGTTACTGTGAAATTACCAAGTGTTTGCTGTACCTGAGGGCACTCTGATAAAATCGCATGTAATCATGTTTCCCAGAGACGGTAAACAAGCTAGCCAATGCTGTCTGACCATGGTTAAATGATCTGTCTACCATCTCTCTACCTGTTCATTCTAACTGCATGATATTTTTTTTATCCTATCTTTAAAAAAAACCAAAACATTTATATAAATATAGCAGAGAAGGACGAATCTTAAATTTGAAATTCTGCCCCATTACTTTAATTAAATCATGTGACCTTTATTTTACGATACCTTTCCTTTAAAAGCAATTTCAGCAAATTCAGTCTCAGTAAATGTTATGCTAATTAATTTTAATAAATTTTTAATCAATTAATAATCCTAACTAAATGTATGAGATAACCCCTCTACGATTTACCAAATGGCACTCAATTATTGAAAAGTTTATGAAATAAAAGCCTACTTCATGGTTTGATTTGACAGACTTACTAATGTCAACTTAGCTGGGCTATGGTTTTGTTGGATTATCAATGCATCTTCAGTATTCTGTACATTTTTTGCATTGTTACACAGTGAGAGTGTTGTATTGCAATGACTCGGGAGTAGCTAATGAAAAGGACCCTTGGAAAGCCCATCTCAGCAGTCCCACAACACCCCTGCAGAAAGTGCAAGCTTGCATTTACCCCTGCACCTTAATGAGCTCAACCTCCCCAGAATCGATCCTGAGAGCATCAGGGGAATTGGATTGAGCCACGAAGAAAAGATCAGCCTAGTTGGAACCAAGACTCTATGACTAAATACTCATAACGCTGACTATTGCAAACTTGTAAAAGCGCCTCCGAAAACTTATTGTGAAAACCCACAAAATGTCTATACTAAACAGTTTTGCATAGTGGGAGCCCGGCTACATTGCAAACAGAGGATATTGCTATATTGATGCCAAGATAATTGATTTGTGTGGATTTACAATGCTCCTAACAAAGGCTTGGTCTGCAAAAGTCAACATTATCAATACAACGCAGCCAAAATTTAGGAAATAACAAAAGGGGACTGAGAGAAATTTGGGAGTTACTGGTCCAGGAAAAGAACAGAATGTCAAAAGTTGTTGGGAGCTGCTCTAGAAACCTCTGATGACTCTGTTACCACCATCTGAACAAAAAGCATCTTCACCTCTACCATCTGCTAAAGCAGTCCTCAAGACCTTATTTATGGATGGGAAACCCTATGCACTTGCCAAATTCATTCCCCCAAAGCACTTCCGGCCAGACAGAGATCATCAACTTAACTCTACTCCACATATCTAACTGCTTTATATAGGATCTCATCCGATGATATATTGGATGGTTGTCAGAAGTTAGAAAATGATTGGTCATTTACTTTGAATAAAGTATTATCAGTCTCCAGTATGATTAAAGCAGGCTTCTGCTGTGTTAAAGTCAACTGAGGAACAGCAGAGGATCATACAATATCAAAAATATGCTAAAATAGTCCATTATGTGTTAGTCATACAGGATGCCTGGCGGTTATTTTGGTACAGGACACTTAATAATGTGTAGTGTTTAATAATGCATGCATTAACATATACAGTAGCTCCAACATGTATTTAGACAGTTAAGTCACACTTAAAAATGCATGAGTGCTATTGTATTGAAATACAAATACCAAGCTGCAGCAGCAAACAGACTGAATCTGTACTAATATGTTCAAACATATTAGTTTACAAAACTGCTACAGACCAAAAGAATTCTGAGTTTGTGAGCGGGTTAACATGCTGCCATCGTGTGTGTTTGTTAAGGGTGTGTTGGTTTCAGCAGGGCAGGTAGTTCGGGAAAGGAGAACGTCAAAGGTGGAAGAGGAGGCGAGGAGAGGAACGGAGACAGTGAGCAGTGCAGTAAGACAAGCATGGCTGCTGACCCGAACCCTGACCCTGAGCTCTTAATTTAGCTCCTGTGAGAGACAGACTGTAAAACCTAAAAAACACCCAGTTTTGTGGTTTTTAGTCCATGTATGTTAGCTCTGAGGCCATCTAATGTATATCAGTGGTTTTCAACTCCAGATCTAAGGACACACCTTCCAGAATGTTTTAGTTGTCTCCGCTAATTCCATTACAAATGAGCTGAATCAGTCGTTTTAATTAAGAAGCCATCTACTGTAAAACATTCTGTAAGGTGGTCCTCAGGACTGGAGTTAAAAAACACTGTGGGCAAATTTAAATCATAACATAAATGCTGACTGTCTCTTAGGGGACCAAAAATAAGAGGAAAACTACAGTATATAAAAAATAAGAGAAAACAGATTATAAAGAATCAATATGCATGAATTTCAATATTATTTGTATTCTATTATAAAAAAAAAAAAAAATGAAACAAGGCTCCAACAGTGCTACTGCTACTTTTAACTGTGAAAAATAATAACTATATTATTATAATAAATAATAATATGCTTCGTTATAACTACTATTTAATAGTTTTGGGTCAGTTACTAATTTTTTAAAACATTTTGGAAATAATTTTATTTATTTTACTTTTTATATTTATATTTTTTATACCAAAGAATCCTGAAAAACCTATAATGGTTTACACAAAATTATTAAGCAGTACAACTGTTTTCAACATTAATAATAAAAGAAATGTTGAAAGTTAAGAGTGGCTGCTAAAAATAGCTTTTGGATAAAAGCATCTGTTAAATGTATAAATGCACATGGGGAAAAACAAAGCATTAAAATATCTTACATGGTAAAAATATTTCACATTCTTACAGTATTTTATTTTGATAAAAAAATAATGCAGCCTTTGAAGGGATTAGAGACAAAAACATAAAAAAATCCTATCACCCCCAATATAATCTAATATGTATGATTTATCGCTGAAGTACCTCATTTCTGAGTCTATTTATATAAAAAATTGCTAAAAGTAAAAATGTAATCATTATAAAATCTCTTGATCTCCCAGAATTAAAACCTGGATGTGTATGTACTGAACAGCAGCCGTCTGTGTCGGACGGGTGGGTTAGAGCCAAAAACAAACACAACAGGAGCCGAGAAGAGTTTATCGAGTGAGGCAGCAGGCAGGGGGAACACAGGATGCACATAGGATTATCAGGAGAGCATGGTCTCTCTCTGTTCCTTTCCCCTGAATGAGAGGCCCATGGTCAGAGCCGCCACTCGGGGCAAGAATGAGACCACGTTCCTCAGCCAGACTGCAGAGAGTTAGAAGGAACCTGAGCTGTGAACTTCAGATCTAAGTGCTCCAACTGAGTTCCCATAAGCCTCATGGGAGGGGAAAACAAAGGAACTGTAAAATCTGTAGTTCTAGCGGTCGAGTCATTAGTCGAGGTCTAGCTCTGTGCAGTCTGTCTGTGTGGTACTGTTCTTGACCCAGGTGCTGATCACATGGCACAAACCTGCAGTTGGAGGCGGGGCCCGGCGTGGGGAGCACAGGGCAAGTTCTGACGGGGTGAAAAAAGAGAGGACATATCAGTACACACCTGACCATGCTGCCACATCTGTCTCTCTCACCTTATCACAGACTGTATGAGCACACACCTGCAGCTCATGCTATGCACACCTCATATACCGTTTCCAATGTCATAGAGAATATGATTACAATTTAAAGGTAAAGTGTGTCATTTCTGGTGCCCCTAGTTCGGACTGCTGGAATTGGAAAAAATAATACATCTTATTAAGTGCTGCAGGAATTAGGAATTAGCATTTGAAGTACTTCAGGTTCTATAGTCTGGAAATCAGTGGGTTTTTTGAATAAGTGTAAATGTCTTAAAGGGTTACTCTACTCCAAAATTTAAATTTTGTCATTAATTACTTACCCTTGTGTCGTTTCAAACAAATAAGACCTTTGTTCATCTTCGGAACACAAATTAAAATATTTTTGATGATAGCAGAGAGCCATCTGTCACTCTATAGAGCTCTGTGCACATTTATTTGTGCAAAAAAGTATTCTCCTAACATTGCAACTGTGAAGTTGAGCCACCGGTATGGACTGTTTTACAGATGTTTTTGCTACGTTTCTGGGATCACTTCAGTTGTGTTGCTGTCTATGGAGGGTCGCTGGCTCTCTGATTTCATCAAAAATAACTTCATTTGTGTTCCGAAGAGGTCTTATGGGTGAGTAATTAATGACAACATTTTCATTTTTGGGTAAACTAACAGCTTAGTTCGTCCTAGGAACACAATTTAAGATACTTTGGATGAAAACCAAGAGTTTTGTGACTGTCAAGCAAATTACACTCTCAATGGCCAGAAAAATATGAAAGTCATTGTCAGAATAGTCCATTTGCCATCAGTGGTTTAACAGTAACATTATTAATCAAAGAGAATACTTTATCACAGAAAGAAAACAAAAGTAACAACTTTATTCAACAAATTTGTCACCTAGTGGTATTAACGGGATATTCACAAGCCTCTCGGTTTTTGTCCAAAATATCTTAAATTGTGTTCGGAAGACAAACAAAGCTTTTAATGGTTTAGAATGACATGGGGGTAAGAGATTAACGACAACAGTTTCATTTTGGGATGGAGTAAACCTTTAAATAAGGTCCGTGGTTAACACAAGTTCAAGGTATTCTGAGGTTTTATTCTATGACATTAAACACATTACCAACCTTATATTCAGCTTTAGTAGTCTTGAGAATAGCTAATAAGTCATGAAGTATATAAACATCATGATAAACATAAAAAATAAACCTACACACTGCTTCTACTCACCACTCCTCCAAACTTCTTTCTATTTCAAAATGTATTTTTTATTTTAAGATGTAATTTATTCCTGTTAAACTCCAGCATCATTATGTCAGTCTTAAGTGTCACATGATACTTCAGAAATCATTCTAATACGCTAATTTTCTGCTTAAGTAACAGTTCTGTTTATTGTAATGACTAAAAAGGGTTGTTTTGTGAAAACCACGAAAACTTTGAATGAATCCTACGAAAGGACCGTCACATGGAAAAAATGACACACTTTACCTTTAAGTAAGAAAAGCCAGTAAAAAGATTCTCGTATATGAGATTACGCTGATGCATCCAACCCCATCTGAATGGATCACTGAAGTCCAGAGCAGCCAAACATCCTAACTGACACTTATCAAACATGGCACCTCAACACTCCAAGGGCACATGCGCTATTCTGTAAAAGTCAGGAGGAATAATAAACGCACCGGACTGGGCTTGGCCCAAAAATGTCTGAGTGAGTTGTGTTTCTGTCCTGCCTGCAGCTAAAGGTGACCTCTGCACTCTGAGTGGCTCCGTGAGTAAGAAACATGCGACCTTCAGCAACGATGTTTGGTCAGGAGGAGCTGACGAACACTTACCCTCGGGCCGGTATTGGGCGATGATGGTTACCGTCTGGCCCGCTCCTTTCAGCGCAGCTGCAGCTTGTTCGTGAGTGGCACCTCGCAGATCGATTCCATTAACCTGAAATCAATCCCAACAAGGTGGTTACATCAATAGAATCTAACTGTGAATGATGTTTCATCAATAAAACTCACCAGAAACATGAATTCAATGATCAGCGAGGATACGATGTCTGTTTAGTAATTTATTAGCATGAAGCAATGATAAAAGCTAATTCATCAACTGACCTATATTGATGTCTGAAATTGTAAGCAGGTGGCAAGACTGTCAGCACTATTAAAGCTCTCTAACGAATTCATATTATAAATTGCTTGACTCTCAGAAAATGTGGTATCTTTCAGCCTGGTGTGATCTGGCACAAGAAATGCCTGCTGTGATTCAGGCGCACAGTTCTTCGGCTCAAGAAAAGCCTACAGTAGAGGATCAGTGGGCGGCAGTACTCTGTAGGATAGAGTCTGCAACAACTGGACCACAAGGTAATCAGTGTTCCTCCAAAATATGAGTTTGGCTCATCATCAGTTGTGCGCATCATCAGTTTTGTGACCCAATTCGGGCCACTGAAAGTCTATGTTCAAGCAGGTCGGGTATCTGTATACTGCTGGCACACAAACCTGGAGCAGGTGCTGCAGCCAAACTGCTGGTAAACTTTTTCTCGTTTAAAGATTTTGCACATAAATAAAAGAATGATAATTGTGAAAAAAACTCTATTAAAGTTATATGAAGACTATGAAATTAGCAGCCTAAAAAGTAATGTTGAGATCAAATAATCAGGCAAATTAAATCAGAGAAATTAATCATGGCTGGCAACAGTGGAAGTTCTTATTTATCAGCTTGTTATAGCAACAAATATGTTTTAAGCATACATCACAGTTTGACATACACCACCGAAAAGTTCGGGCTTGGTAAGATTTTTTACTTTTTTTATTTTGAAGAAATCCTCTGTACTAAATGCTCATTAAGGCTGCATTTATTTGATCAAAATACATAAAGTAATAAAAATACATATGTATGTTTTTTCAGGATTTGATTGGAAAGTTGAATGGAAAAAATACTACTGGAAATAAAAAAAACAATATGTAAAAGCCATAAACTGAAAAATATATATGACTGATTTTGAACTTTTGCATAGTAGTGTATGTGTTTTAATTTATGTTTATTTTTTAGGTTTTAAAACAATACATACAAATGTCTTCAAATAATAAAGTAATGTTTCCCAGTGCCTGGATAACACTGTGATCCCTTTCCTAATCAAAAGAGCTTCTTATATGGTTAACATTATATTAGGCTGGTAAGCTATTTTGTTACAGCAGATTACCAATCGAAGAATAAGTGAAAGTTTTTTAAAATAATGTTTTTTATTAAAAAAATACATTCACATATTTACCTGATTAAAACAATTTTAAATGTTCTATCATTTCGAATTAGTTTTAACCAATGGAGGTCCAGGGGACTGGTCCCTGATGGGGGGTCTAGGTCTTGAGCAACATGGTGTTTAGGATTACAAACAGAAGAAGTCAACATGAGACTACAGCTCAGTGGGAGGGGCAGGAGAAGTGTGTATGTGAGTCTCAGCATGCCTGCAGCGTGTCCTAATGCTCATTTAACAGTGTGAACTCAGAAGGTACACCACAGTTATTCTTAGACTCCAAATCAGGCCAGCACTCCATTATCTCGTCCCTCCCTCTCGATTTCTCTCCTCTCCCTTGTTCTTTCTTGCTTTCTAATCAGTGTCCTAAGGAGGCAGACCGTGATTGCTCTCGGCTCAAGTGGCACTGAAAGTAATTGCGGCGGGGATCTGGATTGAGGGGTCTGATTACGACCAGAGAGTCCTGATGAAGCTCTGATAAACATAAATGATGAGATCAGCGACAGGAAATCAGCTTGGAGAGCTTCTCGAGTGGATCGCTGATCTGTTTCAATGAGAGCTCTAATTGCGCTGTCAATTAACACATTGTAAAAAAAATATATAGGGGACTGTGTTTGTGCCAAAAACTGAAATGATAAGAGGGAAAAAATGAAACTCGACACTGATGAAGTTTTGAGTAATGACTAGACAAAAAATAAATAAAAAAGTAGCAAATAAGAAAGCATTTTCAGAGCAGGGTTCACAGAATGATGTAATGGCGCCACCTCCTGGTCAGTACAGGTTCTGCACTACTCTGGCAATTTCACATATGCGTTTTAATAACTACCTAAAAAGAGGTATGATATTTGTTTACATCAAAACATAATTATTATTTATAAAATTAATAAGCATTAAAATTAATACAATAAATATTTAGGCATCATTAATCATGGATGACCATGTTTAGAGGACCTACTGGTAAGTAAAAAAAATAAGGTCATTTAAAAACCTAGATTTAACTTGAATATTTGAATATTAAGTGTGCTAATGGTGCTTTACAGTTTTGTTTTTAACACAGAAAAGCAGAACAAGACATCTATCCATGACCTAACCTTAATAAAAGCTGAACCATTCAATAGCAAATATTAAGATGAATATATCTTCTTATAATAGCTGCAATAATATTAATCCTTTTTGCCCTGATATCTGCAAATTGTGTATTTTCAGGATGTCCACTTACGGATAGGATCTGGTCTCCTCTCCGCAGCTCTCCGCTGAGGTCTGCGGGCCCTCCTGCGAGTATGAAAGAAACGAAAATGCCTTCTCCATCTTCTCCTCCTACGATGTTGAAGCCCAGTCCGGTCGAGCCCTTGTGCAGAACGATCTTCCTGGGCTCCCTGTACACACAGTTCAGATAATACATCAGCTCAGAGTCCGTAGGGCTCAGCATCTCCACTGACGAGCGCTACGCCACTTTGTAAACATACACATGCAATCTACGCGTGCACACACACACGCATCCACACTCTTGGGTCGGCCCAAGCAGTCTACAACGTAGACGAGCACAATAGCTGACACCTATTGGGGACTGCTCCACTTATGTGCTATTTGTCCCATTTCCGCCCGGTTTCCTAGAAACGGAGAGGACGCACAGCCTCACACACACACACACACACACACACTCACTCCCTCTCCCTCTCTCTCTCTCTGTCATACACACACACACACAGTCACTTCATGCTGTGTGTATATATACAGTAGTATAATTTAAAACCAAGCAAAATTGATGGTTATAGTTTCATGCCAGTAACATGAATTATAAAGGCAAACTGTGTAGAATCTAAAATGATCCGTAAGGATAAATATTATTTATTTCCTTTTAATAATCCTGAAATTAAAAAATATGACTTTATCCGATTTAGAATAAGAAGCTGCGCTGAAATCCATTAGAGACTGTGTTAAAATGATCCCAAAAAGTCTGATTCACTTAGCTTGGGCCCTTTCCGTTAGTCAAAGGATCCTGACAGTCGGGGCATCATCTTGTCAAGTGTGACCAATCAAACCAAGAGATATCTTGAGCTGTGACACTTCTGTCAGATACACTTGAAATGCGGTGATACGCGATCTCCTGAGTTTACAGATGATAATGCAAAGAGACGACACCCGAGATGGAGCTATTTTAGAACAGAAGGCTAATCCGTTAGCGCAGTGTTCTCTCTGACCTAGTTGTGAGGAAAAGGCAGGTCCTTCCTCTCTCTCTCTCTCTCTCTCTATCTCTCTTTCTCCATCACGACATCTCTCTCCCAGTGCGTCTGCTTGGCTCGCCTCGGAGTGATGATGCTCTTCAGGCCATAAACAGAAACTAAGCCAAGCTGCATCCCATGAAATGTGAAAACACTTTTTGGGCATAATAATTATATTTTAAGAGCTTTTTGTGGGATTGGCTACAGTGCGAAGAATAAAACCGTAGCAGAACACACTAAACAATCACACTACAAACAAACAGAAGGCTCTGCCAACCGGTTGCAGCAGAAGTTGATCAAACCAACCAATGTAATCATCAAGTGGCAATCCTGATTGTGTATGTTATCAGTTACGACTGCTTGGCCAATGGTAAAAAATCTAATTAATATCCATTAGCCAGACAAGGCTTCTTGCAAGTGGCTACCACCCTTCAGTAAGATCAAAGCTAGACCTTGCTTTCCCTTTGTTGAAGATGTTTTACATACAGCAAAATTAGCCACATCTTCAACAACGTATCACAATTTACATATCTGATATCCACAGACTGCATCCTCTCTGAGGAAATATCCACTTACACTCTTTAAATATGTGGCTATAATACTGCCTATAATACATTCACTTTTACTCTATAAATTGGATCAGTTCATTAGAAACTCTGATCTTATGATCAGTCTTACGCTATGGAAATACAGCTCACATGTTAAGCAGTACCCATTAGATAAACAATGCTGCCTATTGTTAAGCAATGAGTACGTCGATGAAAGAAAAATGCATGACCTGCAAAGACTTCAAGCAAAGAATAGCTCCTATTCTCCTATTTGTAATCCAGCCAGTATGTCAAAATGGGCTATTTTACCACTAGATGGCACCATTTCTTCACCCATAGCATCCAGAGTAACCGAATCTAGCCTGAATCCAAACCTCACACTCACCGAAAGCAACTAATTCACACAAACAGTTCTCCCTATTTGAGGCGTATCTTAGTGTCATGCACAAAAGTTTCACGTTACGCTTCAGGATGAGGTATACAAGCATTATTGTACGCGCAAGGATAATTGGGACAACTGAAATGTCACGAGGTTATGCAATCGAACAACTGAATCCATCTTTACGCTGTAGCACAGAATAGGTGCGCTGCTGTCAGACTATTTAAATGAGGCACGGAGGTGGCATACGTGCTGATTGCTAATTGTCTTGCACAGCTGACAGAAGACAAGACACATGCTGACTGACATGACAATGATAAAGTGTAAGGCGGATCTGATTCTATTCATCTTAATCAGTGGTACATTTAATAGTGAAAGTGGGGAAAGCTTAGGATGGAAATAAATTCTAAAGTAATTTATAATAATGATACAACTGATAAAAATTACATTAAGATTAAAGTCTGCATGAAACAGAAGTTGATAAAGTCATAGACTAGCTTTTTTTATTATTATTATTATTTTATTTAAAAAAAAAATTATTTTATTTTAAAGATTATTATTTTATTTTATATACTTTTATTAATTTACTATATATTATTAATTCAAAGATGCATTTTTTAAGTTTCCAAGGGCACATTAATAAAAAAAATGTCTTAAATTATTTAAAATAAACACTGATTAACATTTGATAAAGAACAGCCACTATTTACAAATATAGATTTAATTTAGATAGATTTAAATTAGATAGATTTAAATATAGAAGTATTTTTTTCTTTAAAAAGTGAGTAAAAGTTTTTCTTAAAAGCTTCAAAGAAACACTTGAGCCCTGCATTATTCTAGTTTATACAAACATAAATTGCAGCTTATCACTCAGAGAAGCATCTGTGACAGCTGAGGACTCATGCTGATACTAATGATATGCTGATCATTATGTATTTGACACTGCATATAGATTTTATTTTGAGTAACGGCTGGCTCAGAGGTGGGTTGAGTGCTTGTGGCGCCCCACCGGCTGTAACCACCCTCATTAAACTCTCTCAATCTTTTTTCTTCACATACATTTCTATCCTCCAAACTTCTCTTTCCCTCCTTCATCCCTCTCTCTCTCTCTCTACCGGCTGCAAAATGCTGATAGAGCTCCTGTCTTCCTCCCCCAGCACCTCAGTCCCAGATTACAAACAGCTACTGTTTATCATTTCTAGTTCAGAGCCAAATGGGAAAACAAACCAAATAGATTACGCTCGTTTTCAATTCACAATACCTGAGGAGGAGAGGGGCGGATTGGCATTTCATATGCAACCCCTCGCACATCTTTACCACCACCACTTATTCACTGTCACCCTGTGTTGTTCTCCCTCCCTTCTATCTCTAAGCATTCTTCCACTGTAAGAGCGTTCTGAATATGAAAATGTGTCAGAAGCCTAATCCACGTGAAATATAAGCTGTCGTTTCTAATAGGTTGGCACGCTACGCTCCTGTCGGATGCCAAAATAACCACTGCCTTTCAGATTCAACCTCAGTAAAGGAAAAGAATTGCAGAGCACCTATGTAATGGGCCCTGGCCTTGAAGAAATGGGCTGATAGCAAAAAGCTGCATATTTCAGCACTTAAAGCAAGGAACACCTTAAAGAATTTGTGTTCTTTCACTTTGACTGGAAACAAATTCTAGTTTGTCAGTCAAACTCTTTTAATGGGTGCTGTAAATAGCATAACACGTCATCTATTAGACACACACATCAGCAATGCAGCAGCTATATTTATGATTGACACTCTTCTTCTTGGGGTGTACTCACACTGAGCCCGAGTCTGACTGCCCTCCTCTCCACCACCACCAATGCGCACCATTCGCCTATTAACTATTATTTCGAGTAGCTTGGGACATGGTGACTCACAGTCCTCGGAAAATATATCCAGCCTTTGAGGGTCATAGTGATCAGGCACAGATAGCGTAGTGCAAGTACGCACTCAATCTTGTTTTGCACACACAGAATTTAACCATCAGTGATGCATGAATGTATGATGATCATGCATTTGAATTCTTGTTTGATTCACAAACAACTATCATTAACAGTTCTTGTTGGAAAATCAAAAACATGCAACAAAAAGTGTAGTCTGATTCATGAACATATGACTCTTTCGAATAGGTCTTTTTAACGAATCGTTCAAAATCCATCCATCCTGACTCAAACATATCCATAGTGAAAAATAAATCTACTTACATGTATTTGAATTACATTTATGTCATGCTCAGTATGCTATAAATACATTTTCATATTTATGTACTTATATAATATATAGTATACAAAACTGGTATACTTTAAGACAACTAATTTTGTATATAATACACTTAAATTGCGGAAGTAGTGCTGAAGTTCAATTAAAGACATACTTATTATATTTGATTGTGCTAAAGTGGAACTATTGCAAGTATACTTTAGGTACACTTTAAATATTTTGCATTTAAAGGGCGATAATACACAATCCTCATTAAAAGTGACATAAACACGCATTTTAGGCTTATTAATAAGAAATATGCAGTGTGCAAAAGTAATATTCCAAATAAAGTTTCATAAATTTTTTTAAATAAGTAGGTCTCGAGTTATCTGTCAGAAAATATGTTAATAGATTTGAAGTATACTTAGTATGAAATAATGTATTTGAAATATGTTAATTTTACTAGGGATGACTCTTTTGAGCTTTAAATGAATTGTTTAAAATCCATGTATCCATCCATCTATCTGATTCATGAACATATGCCATTTTTGAGCTGGTCCTTTTAATGAATTAGTCAAAATTTATCTGATTCCTGAACATATGGCACTTCTAAGCTGATTTTTGATAAATCGTTCCAAATCCATCCATCTTCTGTATCTGTCTATCCCTCCATCCTGATTCATGAACATAGAACTGAGCTGGTCCATTTAATAAATCTTTTAAAATCCATACATCGAGCATACAGCATGCCGCCTATGAGCTGGCCCTTTCAATGAATTGATCAAAATCCATCTATCCATCCATCCATCATAGTTTCACACTCCCTTCTTTCCACGGCAGAAAAAAAACTATGGGCTCTGAAAATAAAACCATGAAAACTTTATGATCTTTGCTGGGTTTCTCTCACTCTGTGGTGTCAAACTATAACTGCCACCGATCGATCAACCTACTCAAACATATCCAATAGCCCTCAACACAATCAATAGACCTTTATCAGATTCACAGATTCAGAAAAAACACACAGCGCAATTTAGCCCTTGAGCAGAAATGTTAAGACACGTATTGATATGCGCACATCCCTGCCGTTCTCAAAAACGCTTTCTCAGCGAGAGAACTATATGGCCTTTTCACTTCTTAGCTCAATGGAGTCTCCAGATAGCAGCCTCTTTGACTGTCAGAATCACAGCGGTAAACTCCAATACACTCAGCAGATGCAATCAAATCTTTTCTGCTTCATTTTCTGTCCCTCTTAAAGGCCAAGTCGGGCCCCGTAGGGAACCTTTAAGGAGGACACAACTGTAAACACTGAACTTTTGTTATTAAAAAACGTCAATGTTTCCTCCCGAGGGAAATTGGCAAATGCTTGGCATATCATGAGAACCACAAGAGTTACAAAACTGGGGTTTTGACAGAAATTGTGCCACTGATCAATGTTAGATAGGTCTGTATTGTCAATTATCCGTGAAAGAGAGAGCGGAGGTTAAGAAGAAAGGGTTTCATTATTTGCAAGCTCGCTGAAGCCCACAATGCACTGCAAAGGACATTTAATAAATGCAGTTTTACCGTAATGTAAACAGCTTTGCTGAAAATCTAACATCTATAGTATAGCGCACATTTCACTTCTGAATAAAAGTACTTAATATATGCATACTAAAAATTGTAGTCATGTACTTAAGTTTAATACTTAGGGTTAGTGGTTTGTTCTTAGCAAAAAACACAAAAAAATTAAGCTTATTAATCTTCATGGCCTCAATGATAACATGAGCTATGAATAAAAGATGAAAAGACATACTTTAAAAAGCTCCAGTAGAATTAGTATTCTCCTCGTACAAAATGTGCTAATATACATAAACAACACCTGTCACTGTTAGAAACGCTTTTAGATTTCAGACATTTGTTATTTGCATTCTCCAGAAGCGTATTTCAAAAACTTGTCAGCAAACTAGATTAAGCTAGTTTATCCTGCTCTAAAAGGAACACGAGTCATACAAATTAGAAATAACTAAATCTTGTGGGAACTGTGATTTATGGTTCATGTCACTGAGAAATTGTCCACATCAGCAAAACGTAATTAGAATGCACCCTTCGCATTTAGCCTAAAACAAAATTATTAATCATGATACCAACAAACCATCACTTCAGATCAGTGAGCAGCTGGTGTAGGGGACATGACCACCATCAAGCGCATATGCCGCAAAAATACAGAACAGCCCGGAAAGCAAGACTTCATCCGTTTGGATCCAAATTGAATGATGCGAGGGATTCTCCCTCCTGACTGATGATTCAGAGATGACAAGATCTGAATCCTCTGAGGCCCTTCGTAATACTTGAAATACATCAGATCTGATTTCCCTCTGGGAACCACGCTTGAGGTTGTTGATTGGGATCACATACATTTTTGTGTACTATTGCCAAGTAGCTACACATTAAGAAAACATCAAAGACATCTGAATTCTAGTCAAATCAAAGAGAATGACTCCACCGAACAAGAAAGAATCAGCTTGAAACACAATTTAGCAAATTGTGTGCTTGTATCTCCTGGTGATATCTAAATGGGTCACTGATACAGTACCTGAATAAAAGTTTCTGAATTTACCAGTTAATTGACCACATATCCAGGGTTTGAGGCATACTAAAAATGTATTGCACCATGTATTCCTAATGCCTACATGGGATTTGTTTTAGAATCTGCTAATTACTGTTACTGGCAGCTGTCAGGAGATACTCAAACAAAGCTAATATGAAGCAACAGCACTCTTAGGCAGAGTATTTTGGTGTTTATGCATCGTAAAATGAGAATCGTTCCCTTTTGGTACGATATTGACAATCTCACATGCTTGGTCACACAGAATTGGCCATTTTCACAGAACTGCTGCCTGCGCTTTCCCTTGAAGAGCATCATCAAAAACCAGCAGAGCTTGAACATGAGAGACAGCGATCCATTAATCACAGATGTTATCGCTGGCATTTTCATGAATGCTTTTTTACGCAGGTCCTGAGGATTTAAGCATTGCATGAAGTGTTAGCAGTGGCGTTCTGAAATGCAAATCAAGTCAAGTCCCAAAGAAGCCAATTAGGCGTCTCTTTATAATTTCTATGAGTAATGAACTTAAAAATCTAAATCAAAACAAACCGGTAAACAAAGCAGACCCACGCTGAGGGCATTATGCACAGATTCGAATAACAGCGAAACATTACTCAGCCATTTGTGCCTGAGAGTCTCTTAGTCCCGAAGAGCATGTCCTCTGCGGCCGAACCCCCTGTTTACGCTCCGTTCATCTCCAGACTATTACATTTATATGCCTAGTCATTTAATCAGAAAGATGAGAGATGTTGCGTTATTGCTAATAAAGTTTTATATCCAATTAACGATACAAGCTGCTGCCTGAACCTAAATTGAAACCGGTTAGACAGGAAATAAGGAAGATAAAATCTATCCAATTTGATTTATGATGCACTAATGTCAGATGGACGCCACAGGCACACAAGCAAACCACATATGACAGCAACAGAGCTCTGACCTTCATGGGGAAGCTGTCAATAGGCAATACAGTCTAACAAATGGAAGTATGGGCAATTGACAGCGGCTGCGGAAGGGAAGGAAGTAAGTGGACAGCTGCAGCAGAGATGTGATTCAGTTATACTGTTGTCACGGGTAACTGCCATGGTAACGACCAATCTTCACGCTTGTGTCCTCTACGTGCACTTTGCATCATTGTCAAATTAAGTATGAGGAATAAAAATGAAAGAGAATTATGCAAAGCTGTTAGAGTTGCTCATCTGCAGTCCTCAATGCAATATTATTTTCGGTATCAGACATGCACTAATGTCAAAGTTTAGGGTCAGTATGAATTTTTGGTAACTCTTTTTTTTTTTAGGTCTTATTAGCGTGCATATTACTAGAACATTAGCCATTTATTGGTAGTAATAAAGCACATATTTATTTTACATCCCTAAATCTTACTCAATACCTAAACTAAACAACTACATTACCAACTATTTATAAGCAGCAGATTTATGTTTCTTAGCAGCATATTAAAATGATTTCTGAAGGACCATTTAACATTCAAGGCTGGAGTAATGATGCTGAAAAGTGCCATCACAGGAATAAATTACATTTCACAAAAACTACATTTACTGTATCAAACCTCTGCTGATAATTAAGAGAAAAGACAAATGAAAGAGTGAGGTACACTAAGGCTAGTGCACGATGGGCGAGGCATGCAGGTGACTTTGAAATGAGTTTGTGTGGGGGGGCATGCAAGTGAGCCTAAATTAGGGTGTGGCCACAGAGTTTTCATTTCCATGCCTCATTCACGTCCCATGCAAAGCGCTGTGCTTAGTACCTGGTGATCTCGGAGTCAGGGAGCAGGCCTACGTGATAGTGAGGGAAGTGGGGGATTGAGTGCATGGGGCTTTTATCAAACTCCACGGGGGAATAGAGACGGGGAGAGGGTGCGCGGTCACTCAGTTTGTTCACAGTGCTGTAAACTGGCTCTGGAGGCCTGGTGAAGAAAGCAGAGCAGCTAGGGTTAGTGTGCTAATGTAGATTAAGAAAGTAGTGTCAGACCGATACACTGTACAGGCAGGCCATTTCACATACTGTAACATCAACAAATCATTTTCAGCATTATTTATTTGGTTTACAGTATAAATACTGTAACATGTCTACAACACATTTAACCAGAGATGCAAAATTGCAAATAATAGTAAAATTTGATTATGCCTTTGAATTCAGTGTTTTCACTAAATTCAAAAACCTATATCGGTCGACCACTAACAGAGAGAAGAGAAAGAGAGAGAGGGTGATAAACATAGCAGTGGAAGTGTGAGGAACAAGGAAAGAACTGCAATTGGTTAGTTCAACATAATTAGTGTTACTATTTTTAAACTGGACCATTTCAGTTTCAGCACTCTTCAATTAAGCAGCCCTCCGATTTCCAATATTTGCTTTTAATAATTAACATTGCTCATACTGTCATGCCAAAGTAAAGAGACTCCACAGGGATTGACATCCAGGGACCTTTCATTCATTCCCTCTGCCTCAATCACTTTTGAACTCTCAAAATTACACACAGTATCGGACTGTCACCGTCTCATTTTATACAAACAATCCACAGTCTGTAGGGTTCAAAAACAGTACAGGCTTCAGGAAGCGTGTGTTGTGGAAAAGGACATGATTGAACATTCAGTACGCAAACGACGGCTCACTTTAAGTCGCTCACCTCAACTGGAAGTGCTGGGAATCAAACCTGTGACCTTCCATCTCATCTAAAGAGGGGTTTCTGATTAGAAACAGACAACAGGTTAGCATGAAGACAAAACAGAATGCAGTTTATATTACATTTTATGTTAAAACGTGCATTGAGAAGTATTCAGTACTTGTTACGTGTAGCATGCAGAAACAAAACAGAGACACCAACAGAATTCAGGACAAAACCAAATGTAACAACACAACAAGCCCCCTTATACAACACAACTGGGTTTGACACATAAACAGACCAAACCAACTCAAAATATAAAAATTCAAGTCACATACACTACCATACAAAAAAGTGTGCTAATCACTAGTCTCTAACATTCCCTGAAAGGTTCAGAAGCATCTAGTTGTGGGTAAGAGAGAGTTAGATCTTATTGCGGATAAAAGGCGACAGATGATGTGAGTAGGACATATTTGTGACAGGCTCCTCACCAGACCGCATTTTCTCCTAGCTCTGCGTCGTGTGAGGCTGACTTGTGACTTGTCTTGAATGGAAACAACTGACAAACACTCTTTTACCTTCCTTACACTCTACCATTGGACTTCCAAACTTTAACAGTACACTTTGTATCTTCTCCTCCCCAGTGTGTCTCTCCTCTCTCTCAGTCTCTCGCTGTATGTCTGGCTTCAGCACATTTCTTTAAATCTGCAATTCTCCCCTTCTCCTTGCCCTTAATACAGGGTCACAGCGGGCTAAATAAAACCATGACAAAACCCTTATTATCAACCACGGCACAAACCCTCTGGCACTTCACACTGACGGCAAGGCACAGAGATAGAATTAGGAACAGGTCAGCATCACAGATTCACATTATACACAGAGAACCACAAACCTAACATGATTTATCTAAGTAGCACACGTTTATAGAAATACTGGGTAACACTTTAGAAAAGGTAACACTTGTTAATTATTAACTATGACTTTTCCCTCAAAAAATTCTTAATTTGCTGCTTATTAATAGCTAGTAAGGTAGTTGTTAAGTTTAGATATTGGGCTGTAGAATAAGGCATTAATATGTACTTAACTAGCACTAATGGTTAATATAATGCTGCTATAATGTAATGCAACTACAGGTGTAACCTTAAAATAAAGTGCTATCAATTGTGACAGCCAATATTTTGTTGGGCCAATTATACATCAAATATCAGCCTATGAGAAGTCAAAAAGGCAGAGAAACATTGGTTTTAATGGTAAAGCTGACTAAATGATGATTGTACATGACCAGCAAAGAATGCTGATGTAAGAATGTGTCCGTAACCACATGTACTGTACATAACCATGCACAACAGTTTCCCAGAATAAAAGTCAGAAACTAGTCCTCAAGGTCAGTGACAGCTGGTCCTCAGCAAAGCACACGGTTTGCTGAAATACATATTGCATAAGAACTTTCTGCCTACACATCTAATAATCATGAATGTCCAGTTCATTAGAGGTATGCTTAGTAATAATTGAGCACTGACCCAAGATAGACCTGCTGAGTGTGTATGTACATGAGTTGAGTATGGAATGCTCTACTTCTGTAGCTGTATTATTAATAATGATTGTACACCCAGGGTGTGCGTGTGGGTGAGTTTGCGGTCCTACAGCCTCAGAGAAGAACTGTTTTTAACATTTTGTGTATAACATTGTGGTGTATGTTTGCGTGCATGACTTTCCTCTAATAATGCACAGAGACTAAGCCAACTCCTACACACTCTACAACTTCACACTCTGTTCCCCTAAACCAAAATGACATATGCACAGACAAAAACATGTCCATCCTCCCCCTGAACATCTGCCTAATGTCACAGCTTATTAATTAGTCAACTTGTGAGCCATAATATAAGTTTACATGTATTATGCAAATTTACATGAAATGCCCCGTTCCGTATTCCAGAGACCCTGAACATGAAATAGATATTAGCGGCTACAGCAATTCCATATAAAAAAATCAAATGTTTGGTTTAAGATTATAATGAAAAACACAGTAGAGATACAGTAAAAGGGTCTTGAAAGATGGGCCTTTGCTTCTTCAAACACAAAGACCACGTAAACCTCTTACAGAGAAGAAGGTTTAATCTGTTTCTCTCACCTCTGGGAAAGGTCACGTTCTACGTGTAGAATGTGTGTGTGCATACTGAAGCTAGGAATTTTTCACAGCAGAGTAGCATTAACTGTGCTTCACAGTGGGAGACGTTAACAAGGCCGTCTGTTAAAACGGCTGAGCAATTACAGTGGCAGTTTTGAACTTGGGTATTTGTTTTGTAATTATTCGTCTAGAAATACCCTGGATTTGCCAGGAACCCAAAAGTCTTGTCTTCCCCTGTGGATTGCTGAAGATTATTGTGGTGAGTGTGGCTATAAGCCGATGATGCTAGTAAACTTCTGGGATTCAGATTCAGCTACATACATCCAACGCGTGACCGAGAAGCAACAGCCTCAAACACTGTTAAGCAACCATCGCTATAACACTGCTATCAAAAGCCTCTGAGGTCCAAAACAACCACAGGGTATATTAACACATCAAGAAGCCAGCCGGCAGAAAGAGCGCGAGACAAGTTAATCAAAACCGAAGTCTGCTATGACGTTCTTTGCTATTCGAAATTCACAGTTCTCATGGAGACAGATTCAGTTATGTGCTTCAGTTTTCTTTTCCAGAAAACCCCAGAGATGATACTCAGTATTCACATCACTTGGAGGTTCAGGTTGCATTTTAGTGAAACTAAACACATCCCAATCCCTGCAGTCCTGACCATATGTCTCCCAAAGCACCCTTAAAAACAAGCTCATGCTGTTGACACCCACTGATACCATTACAGATTTAAGAATTTGAATCAATTTTGAATCAGTTTTTAAGCTGTAAAATCTTATGCTGTGTGGTTGTTAAAGTGTTCTAGGCAGTTCCTTACTGAACAAAAAGACCACCTCTACTGTAAGTCTCTATGATGTTATGTACAGCCTCACTGAAAAACTTGCAAAATGATATTGCATTGCTTCTTGCACATTTCATACTATTTTTAAAGTGAAATGTCAAACGAATGTTGCTAAAAGCATGTTCAGGTTCATCCAAAACAATGGTTAGTGTGATATCGTGACAGCTGGAAACGAAATGTCCAGTGACTGGTGCTAAAATGCTAAAATACTTTATTGTATTCAATACAACACTCTACCTAGATTAAACCATACTCAAAACATAACCAATTTAAATTAACTAAACTAAAGTAAAAATAAATATATTACTTTGAAGCAACAATTTTAGCTTTATCAAGTGTTGTATTGCACACACTCAGACGTGTGCTCCGCAAGTACAAGACTGCAAGCTACTGAGCAAGTTTATATCTTTCACTTTCATGTTACAAAATAGTACTGTGCATAGAACTATGCAAAAATTGTAAATATGTAATAGGCTAATTATACTAAAATTGTCTGAAAAGGAACAAAGCTTGGTACTTTACTTCCCATTTAAATGGAAACTGCAGTGAATGGTGCTGTGTATATAGACATGTTTTCTCATAAATAGAGCCTATGTTGCTATACACATTTAAAACAAACACTAAAAATCCAGGAACGTAAACACAGTACAAAACTAACAGGACAGGAGGGAGTCAAGGATGGGACAGTAAATCCTAAAACAATCCCATCACTAGGTGTGATGCAGCGTGCTTGATTGTCTTTCGGATTTCCACAGGGCACATGGGGGAAGGGGGCTAAACAGTCTACCTGTGGGCAGTGGCTTCTGGTAGAAAGGGAGGGAATTACCGTAGGAAGGAAAAACCATCCAACCTGTTAATGTCCTCTTCCCCCAGCAAGTGCTTGGGCAGGGGGGAATATCGGCCGGGGGAGATGGGCGGAAGACTGGACTTATATTCCAGAGTGCCGTTATTACCAGGGGAAGAGATATGATTTTCCATAGCGGGTGAGAATGCTGTAGAGAGATATAGAGAATGAGTTTTTCATAATGCTGACTTCAAAAAAATGTAACATTTCCATTTTACTGTCAAATTTCTAAGCCCTAATCACTATTCTCTAGCATTATTCTGAATTACATAATAAAGAGTGAATGTGGTAAGAATGACTCACAGTGTGTGATATCAGGCGGCCCATAGGGGTCTGAGAGATAGACACTAGTGGGTTTCCCAACCTTTAGGTATACCACATCTGATGTGTTCTTCAATATGGCCACTGCTTCTTCATGGGTCACCTCTTCTAGAGTGTAGTTATTCACCTGGGTGAATAAGAAAACAAGCGAGATGTGTTAAGCGGGGCAATCCAGTTACGTAAACAGTTACGCTCTAGTGGTCAATGGCGAATCAGGGCTGCCAAATGTGTCCTGCCCAGTGGATTACACACAGCCCTGATCTTGCTAATTAAATCAAACTAAGTCTTAAAGCGTTTAACAACCCCCCTGGATTAAAAGCAATGGAGTTTGACACTGACACTAGAGCGAAACTTCAGGAATGTAATCAGCCAACTATAGATGCAGCTCATTTCCCAGTGATCTCTGAGGGCAGATTCTATGCATTTGGACAGTGTTTTTTTGTATGAAACACTCAAAATCTGCAACAAATTGGGTTGGGTCGGCAGACGATGTCATCGTCCATTGCCAATGGCCGATAGAAATCATGATGCTGAGCCGCGATCCTCCAGAGGCAGCAGCAACCAGCTCGTAAAAAACACACTTAATCTATGGCGGCAAATCTATGCCATTCATAAGCGAGCGCAACACTGATGCTGGCAACCGCTGTAAATAGTTTCTGCGAGAGGAAAACAGACGTACAAGCAAAGAAACGGGGCCCGCGAGCTCATTTCAAACACTTGTATGGCATTGATATGTCATCTGCGCGCGATCATTCCTGCGCTCGATCCTCTCTCATCTGCTCGCATGAACACTGTTATTTTTGTCAGTCGAGGGGCGGGGCTTGGTGTATTAGTTATAACTAAACACCCCCGCGGCCTACGACGACGATGTTATCGTCCATCACGATGTTTCACATTAGACATTGTACAATGCCAAATTGGTCGACATCACCCAACCCTAGCCCCAAACTCATGCTACTGGTTGAGTCAATTCGAGCTGCTTGAACACATTTTGGGGGAAAATAAACAAAAAAATGTCTGTAATAAAAAAATACAACAAACGAAGAGTTAAAGAGTAAATTAAACTCTTAAATAAATAAGTAAGAGAATATAATAAATAAGAGAAAACTAAACCAAACTGAAATAACGAAGTAAATTAAAATAAAATAGTTAATTAGCCATATACCATAAGCAGTCTGTCTCCAATTTGTAACCGTCCATCCTTCTGCGCAGCTCCTCCATCAATGATTTTAGTGACATAAATGCTGTTATCGCCGGGGATGTGCTGGTTTCCCACACCACCTGCAATACTGAACCCGAGCCCTGTGAGATTTTGAGAAAGGACAAATCAAAAGTGTTAGCTACTACCCCATATATGCAATGACAGCAGACTACCTCTAATTTATCAAACCTATGTCATTCCCTCACACAGAAGCAATGCTGAATCTTTCTGAAGTTAACTGACTACTAGCATTAAACAGTACTAGAAGAAAGTACACACTTTCCTAAGGCATAGTCTAGCTCCTAAGTATCCTTCAGGAGAAAACAAGTGGAATCCTGTAGAGTGTTAATGTTGTTTTGTATTTGAGGAGTCTTCAGTGCCTGAAGCTCTTCCTTCAATTTTGTGCAAGTGCTGCTGTATGTGTGATGCATCTTCCTCTATGTGCTCTGAATAATGCATCAAAGCGGTGTCTTTCTCAGGATATAGTTCTGTTTATTGCTCCGCCCAAACAACATCCAACAAAAGAGAACGTGATTACTCTCGGGCTCAGTAGAGTTTCAAATCTTGATTTGTTTTCCATTTATTTTCTCACCCTAGATATGAATGTGTACATGAGTAATAGCCTATTTCCTTTTATAACAGCATAAATCAGAAAAAAAATATTGGAAGCAAGCTAGGAATGTGAACAAACAAAACTAAAATAAAATGATTTTTTTCGCAGAGCAGTCAACCACCGTGACACATCCTTAAAGCAAACAGTGACACACAGCTCAGGTAACAGATGGGTTTTACGGTAATTGTAAATCTGAAACCTTTTGGTCCTTTTATGAGTTTGATTTCGGTGACGGTTTCCAGCATTGGTCTCCTCCTGCGCACATAGAGCCTCACAATTGATCCGGCCGCTTTCAGAGCCTCCACTGCCTTACTGTGAGACACCTCCGAGACATCTGCGTCGTTTACACGCAAAATACAGTCATTCACTCTGTGGAGAGAAATAAGAGCGAGGAGTGAGTTTTCTGAAGCCCTCGGTGCATGGTCAGCCTCCTGCAGAGAGTTCCACATCACGGCAGCCTGTGGTCCAAGGAGAGCCGCCTCCTGGGGCATGCTCACATACAGCAGCTGAGACCCAGCAAACAAGTACACACACTCAACCAAACCATGAACACACACACATACACACACACATATATATATATATATATACACACACATATATTATAATATTTATATATGTGTATATATTTATACATAATTATAATATTAAATTATATTTAATATTAAATTACATATTGATATAATTCTTGTCATTGTATTGTAATTGATAACTAAAATATTTGTAAAAAATGCTTTAGGAAATTGAAGTAAAGTGTAAATATACATAAAGCTTAAAATTACAACCAAAAAAACATACATAAAAAAATTACATACATGACAAGTGTATTACAAAATTGCAAAAACATAAAATGAAAATACAATGAAAACTGTAGATTATATAATTACCTTAATAAAATACTTATATACATTTTAATAGTATATAAATAAATAAAATTTAAATAAAATAAAATTGTTTATAATTTAAAATAATTTTTTTTTTTTTTTTTTTTTACATAATTACATTTTTAAAAATACTAAAACACATTTATAGTATATAAATAATACTTAAATAACAATAGCTATTTATTTATTTTTCATATTAATTTTATTATGTTTCAGTATTGTTTATTAATTGTATTATATGTTTCAATCATTTAATCATATACTTAAAAAAATATATTTTTTATTTTTTTTGCTGAACATGAGCATCCTATAGCTTTTCCTATGCATATCTCACGTCTAACTATTACCAGAAACATCTTATTCCCATCACTGATCCCATTCCAGCTCTGATCAGTACCCAAGTACCCAATATAGAATCTCTGATGCAACTTCCTGTGCTTTTGCGCCTCCAATCTTTAAAGCCTGCATGATTTATCCAGAGACTGTTCCGCTTCCAACACTCCCAAAGTCAAACAAGGGTAGAGCAGGAGAAAAAAAAAACCCATACACAATGTAATTGCTTCTCTAAATGCTGTTCACCTCCAACTCACGATAAATCTATCACAGCTTATTGGCGAACGTTCAAAGTGTCGTACTCTTTTAAAAGACAGAACACAGAATATGTGGTGGACGGGAAGGGGAAAGGAAAGAGAAAGATAGAAGCAGAATACTGAATGTTAAAGTGGCGTAACTTGCCCAGAGAAAACAAGCAAGAGGACTGGTGATGCTCCAAGCCCTGACAGACCTGATTGAGAATGAGAGGATAAAAGAAAACAGCCAAGTCATGGAGCAGAGAAAGGCGAAAGGCTCAGACGGAGCTGCCACATGCAGCTGCTGTTCAGAGAGCCACACATGGATACAAAACACAGGAAGATCTCTTATCTCTCCAACACAATCTAATTATGCGTCCCTCTAATAAAACAACCCTCTCAATCAACTCTTGATCGGCCCTGACGTGAATTTCAAATATATCCAGCCAGGAATAGAAGCTCTACAGCGCACCAATATCAATTAAACCTTCAACCTCTTCAGAAACAGCCACAGGAACATTTTATTGCTCAAAGAATGCTCTTTAATAGATCAAGAGACTTAATTGAGTTCTGTCATATTATTGAATAATCAACTTTCTGCTAAAATTCCTTGGGAAACATAAAAATAGAAACAAATGAGATCCTTGTTGCCATACAGTAAGTATCAGATAATTTGATTTTTGTAAAAGGAAAAATAGTTACATACATATTCAGAAAATACGTTTGATTGCAAGCTTGTTAAAATATCAATATCTGTACGTTCCACAAAAGAAAGAGTTAGGGAACAACATGAGGGTGAGTAAATGATGCAATCTAAATTTGAGTGAACTATCCCTTTAAATTCTTTGCTTGCCTTTAGTAGGGTGTCACAAAAATGTTCCTTTAAAAGGAAATTCTTACTAAACCAAGAAAAGGAATCTTCGAATCTTTACATAAAATCGTTGAATATTTACATAAAATGTATAATGCAAACGTGTTTTGTTTTTAGCCGGTGGAAGACTGACGTGATCTGAAAGTGATTTGGTCAGGTCTATTCACACGTCACCTCAGACCTCGCAGAAGGTACATTTTTTAAAGCACCTCGCGGTCAGAGTGTGTGGCAGTCAGCAGAAAACTTCAGGTACTTCAGCTCTCCAGAGAGACATTAGGACTGTGATAAACAGCCCGGTTTCAATCATTTACAGCAGGCGAGAGGCAAAAGGGTGGAGGGGGGGAGGAAAAAGAGCAAGAGAGAAAGAGAGACAGAGATTGCTCTACAAAGTCAGAGCAATAAGTGAGATCATTAAGTTTCTAATAAGAACATTACCTAGTGATCTACTGATTTTATCTCAATCAGTTCACCATAATATTTCAAATCAATTTATAATCACTTTCATAACAGACAGAAAATAGGTGAAAAAAAACACAATTTCATTACACACATTAAGAAAAAATGGTCCAAAGGGTTTTTTTCTGAAGAAATACCAATCCCCAAGGAACCTTCCAATAAACAGTTCTTAAAAGTTGTGTTTTTTTTAACCGTGAATAACCTTTTACTAGTCTGAAGAACCTTGTACCACTATAAGGAATTAAGGTAATTATTTAATATATTCAAGATTTTCTTCAAAAATAAGCACGATTACAAATGTGATACAGATTTTATACAACAGCTAATATCAAGAGACTTGCGTATTAGACACCATATTGTCTGTTTTTGCTCTATTACGCCAACAGAAAATAAATAAAATAGTAACAATCATTACAAACAGCTCCAGCTGTTAGCATCTCTCTGAGCAACACGACGGTGTCTCATTCCTGAGCGAATCAATAGTTAAATGATTCGGTTTACAATGACTTAGTTGTTAACAGTGACTTGCTGCCACCTACTGGCGAATTGAATTTCACATTTAAAGTGTGTTTTTATTTTTTTTTAATAATTTCAAATATCAGCTTTCAATGTTTTATGTTTAAAATATCAAAAAAATAATTCATTTGTAACTGAAAGTCGAAGCACTCCTGTTGGTACTGGTTTTATTTTCTTCGGTAACAGTCTGAATCTTTTATTATTCTACTCTACTGATTAAATGTACCTATTTGACTCAAAGAATGCACACTTTTAGTAAAAAATAGGCTTTATTAAAGGTAAAAAAGATAAAAATCTACTTAAAGTTGTAGGAAAAGATCAATTGGCATCCCTGATATTCAGACTGACCACACAGAACATAAAAAGTATTGAAAACTGCAGCTGTCCACAGTAGTAAGATATCAGCACAATAACACACTAAAATATCATCTAATTATAGTAAAAAAATACCCCCAAAAATGTATAAATCACTTTTTCAATATCACACACCTCTAGTCCTTCATTATATTTTTAGCATTCAAATTTGAGTGTGAATATGTAAAGTCAATTTAGGTTTTTATATTAGCATTAAAACAAGTGTGTTATGAAACACGGACCCACCTGAGTCTGCCATCTTCAGCTGCTGCCCCTCCAGGGATGATCTTTGTGATGAAGATCCCAGGATCATCGCCGATGTGAGGGTTATCTGTACCACCTGCTATACTAAACCCCAACCCTGAGTTACCCTGAGGAGAGACACACACACACATATTAAAGATAGATTGGCCCTTTATGAGACCTTTGCCTCAGTGGAAAGATCCAAAATAACAGAACAACAACAGAATGAACAAGAAGCGTAAGAAGAAGAAGAAGCGTAACATTATTTTTGTAGGAGGTGCACTTTGCGACTCATGACTCATACAGTGTTTACAGCTTGGCACGGCATGCGCCTCTGAGCAGCGCAAACTCACAAATCAAAACCTGTCACAACCGTGGGCTAGAGCCACATTTAACATTTCTGAGACATAAATAGACCAACAGGCTAATATTTTGAAGTGACGTGTTTATGATGGGGCTCTCCAGGGTTTCCGGCTCGGTGTAATACACAGGCTTTTAAGCTTTAAACAAAGTCGATTGTGAGGAGAATTAATCTGGGCTTATTAGAGATGTTCTCCGGCTAGAACTGGAAAGTACAGCAAAGTTACAAAAAGGCAATACCAAATCTCTAGCATCAGAGTTGAGAGAGTTTTAAAGAGAGAGAAATGAGTGACAATAACAATTTTCTAGCTTGTAATCTCAGTTGAGTCTACAGAAACCCCTGAATATACACTGTATCAGCCTCCTGGCTCCAGGGTCGGACAAATCTGCGGTCCCTCTGGTCTAGTTGACCTTTGCTATTGTCCGTGTTCTGTGTCTAGTCATGTGGATCCGATTGCAGCTGCCAGAATGTCATCTGCAGCCGTCTAATTCTCTCTCTCTCACACTGACTCTACTGTTCACCCCAAGCTTTGACTTGCTAATAAAGCATATACACAAGCCCAGTTAAGAGGGTTCTGTGACAGGTCTAAAGGAAATCTTCATTAACACTGTTTGAAAACGTTTGTATATATAATGCATTATAAATGTTATTATCATATTCATAGATTTGTAACGATGCATGAATAAATATGTATATTTTGGAAATATATCAGTGCTTTCATGAATAACTCACATTTTAAAAAAAAATTAATATTCATGTTTACACTTAATTTTGTTAGTTATGTTCAGCTTGTGCTACTATTTCTTTTAAAGGTTTAACCATAATAATTAAATTAATTATAATGAAGTATAAAATTATCAATTGTTTGATAATTACACGCAGACACAGTGCTGGGCCGTTACTGATTATATGCAATGTGTAAATATAATCAGATACCAAAATTATCTGTCATTACATAAAAAGAAATTCACAAAAGTAATTTTAAGTGCATAGAAAACACAATAAATGTAAGTAAAGTCTCTACTTTTAAGTTTTCAAATAAGTTTCTGAAGAATAAAATGTTAAAATTTGGTTGAAATAATGTGACACTGCCATTTAGTGTAACACAATATATTTTTATAATAACAATTATTCATTCTGGCTTGTACATATTAAAATATATAAAATAATACCGAATCATATTTAATTCTATTGCGTTTTAAATTATTAAAAAGTCTTACTGACAAATATGCAAAACCAAGGATAGTGGCAAACTTAAAAATAAATAAAATGACAAATAATTAGTATTTGAAGTAAAAGAAATGGTCATAAATGGATTTTGTCGTAAGTATGCCACAAGACAATGTCATTTTAGTGGGTACATTTGGTAAATCAGGGAAAAATGTGTTTTTTATTCTTGGCTCAAAAAAACAATTAATTTAAACAGAAAACTGTAAAGTAGTATCACACTTATTGTTTTTATGGCTAAACTTGTCTTTTGTCTTTGACCCTAATGCATTTTAAAATGCTCATAATCAAATTACAGTTACTTTTTTATGGATCATTTGATTGTTCTGGACAAAAAACATTTCAAACCTGGATATCTCTGTTATTTTTGTTTTCAAATGTATTAATGTTTGTTCATTTAATGAACATTCCCATGTTTTTGTGACCTACTTAATATAGTTTAATAATATTTGAATAAATCTGATTTTAGCAACTCTCTGCCAGTTCGTTCATTAAACCCAGTTTGCAAAACCAATGCAATGTTTAATGCATTTTTTTGATGTTAATAAATATATACCATATATGAATGTTTACAGGGTAGATTGGGTAGATACATTTAAAACTAACATTATCAGGAGACTGTTTTGATAAGGCAGGCAAATTCTCTTTTTGAGACCTTATCCACACAATGACTAAACAAATCTAAAAAGCAATCATCATCAAACAATCTCACGTGTAAAGTCATTACTAATCACAGACTAAGCTTGTTCCGTGAATGGTCATGTTTGATGGTGATGTTTCAAGATCATGCTCACAAGCCCAGCTGTGAATGATTGGATTATCAGGCGGAAGAATCTACACGAGCATAAAACAATCTCAATTCTGAGTCTACTGTACATATCTACAAATGTGAACAGTGTGAGAGAAAGACACTTACCCGCTCTAATGTAATCTCTTCAAATTCATATTCAATTTCTGTCCCATTTACCTATTGGAGGGAAAAAACAAAATTCCATTAGATGTGTTTGCAGATGCAATTCAAAAAGGGCATTAATCATTTATCACATTAAATATCTAACTGTGATGCTAAAATGACATCCTAAACCAGCAGCAGCCAAATGATGTGGAAAGAGGTTCATAACAGCTCAAAACATTTCAGGACGAAGCCGCTGTGATAAAGAATTAGTCAAATAACCTCTTGAAAAAATCAGCATTCAACTCATTCTCCTTGAATGAAACTGGAATGGGGCTTTCATACGTCTTCAGCAGACATTGAGCCTCATATCTATTCAGCTCACCGCATTAGCTGTAATTGTCTAAATCTGAGTCCGGACACTAAAATCCATAATCATTTACCTGCTTGTACAATGGGACCAGGCCTCTAGGGCAGACATGCTGGCTCAGGCAGCCCTTCGGAGATGAATTCATACTCAACGGGCTGCCAGAAATGGCATTGACAGACAACTAATCCAATTCCAAGTTCAATTTCAAATGAGGGTCATCTTCGTGCTTGATTGGAGACATTCATCTTAATTATTCTTTAATAAGTGAAGCAAATGTAATGACCATAAGGCACTCTAATACATGCTAAAGAGCTTTTCAAGCAGCATGGGTGCGCTCACGTTCATACAAATATCCTCAACATTTGACCTCTTTAGATAAACTACAAGGACCTGACTATGTACACTGAATACTCTATAAAATACAAAATTGCTTTAATTATTATCATATTATAGTTGCATATTATATATTATTATATATAGTAGCTCTAAGATCGGTACGATTTTCTTTGAATGTTTGTGAAAGAAGTGCTGCATTGTTAAAATCCAAAATACAGTAATACTGTAAAATATTACAACAATTTAAAATAATTGCGGAAAATAATATGTATTTATTGCAGTGTGTTGAAACATTTTACAGCTATTTACAGGTTGATTTTCTGTGATAACCGGAATTATTTCACAGGTGCTGTCCGCATAGCGTGTTTCGAACAAGGGCATTTTATGTTGAAGTGCCTCGATAATAAGGCAGCCTTGGCATTTACAGTGAGTGTGCATGTTTCATATTTTGACTTTTTTTATATTGAAGGGAGTATTTCAGACAGCTGGAGAAAGAGAAACAGTCATTCATGGCTAATTGAAACCCAGTGAACAAGCTCATTTATGCCTCAGCCACCTCAGCTGTTCAACAGGGAGAAAGTGAGAGAGACGTAGCTGAATACCGTCTCACTGCTCTCCTCAGAGCGACATGACCTTTCATTTACAGCATCAGTTGGACGCCCCTGGACTACACCTGCTCTTAAACATGAGGACCAAACAGATGTCAAGAGCACAGAGCTGAATGCAGCCTCTCGTTTCTCAAATGAATTCATTTGTTAAATTCTAGCTGAGATTGATGCAGGAAGATTTGGTGACATTTTAAGTCAGTAGGTCCATAGTCAGCACCAGGATGAATTACTTTAGGGGGTATTTGGAAACTTGGATTGGCTACAAATTGGACAGATTACTGTACTATTACTCTTATATCATCAAAAGACAGAAGTATATATGAATAAGAATAAATTAGAGATACAAACTTGCATTTGTGACTTATAAGTTCCAATACTGAGGATGAAAAATACTGCTATGTTCTCAGAATTGTGAGTTTATATCTTAACTCTCAGTTACGTGTTATAAAAATCACAATATATAAACAGCCATTTTTGAGAAAAAAATTCAAAATACTGTTTTTTTTTCCTTACCATCACAAGTTTATATCATGCAATTCTAGCAAATTTGTACGAGATTAAAAAGTCGCAATATTTTACTTTGGCAGACTTTTTAATGGCAGAAACAGGTTTCCACACTTATAGTACCAAACATATAAAAACTAACACTGTTTTTTTTTTTTTAAATAAATACAATAAAATAGATTAAATAAAATATTAAACCAAAGATAGATATTTACAACACTAAAACACACCAAACATTAAAAATAAATCAACTATCAGATATCCAAAATGAAACAATACTGTACATTTTAACTATTACATATGACTACTCACTGACAACACTATAGAATGATAAATGTCCCAAGTTTAAATTAGCAATGAGTTAAATTACCAACAAAAAAACCCAAAAAGCTTGCAAGCACAGGGATCCCCAGAGAACACTACCAGCCAAGACAAATGCATACAACATGCTCTGCAACTTCTCAAATAATTTCACAATTAATATAATAAAATTGTTTGGTCAAATACAACATCTTATGTGGCCATTTGCCTATTGTCCGAGACAAAATTGGATTTACTTCTCAGCGCACAAAAGTGCTTCTGTTTGATGCTAACTAATCAGATCGACGGCAGCAGAGTTTCATCAGCGAGCATGTGCGAGAGCTCTTCAGAACACCCTGAATATGCCAGCGAACACAATCAGGGAGATGTGACAACTGATGGATGTAATAATTGAGGGATGAGCACGAGAAACCAATAAGGCAGAGTAAATGAGATCATTAACAACAGCAGCGCTCATCAGAACAAACCAACAGCCTATATCAGCCGACTTAAGACACTGATAATCAAACGCACTTCATATGGTCATTAAGTTTGGAGAACTTTTCTTCAGGTCAGGAAAACATGGCCTTTCCATCTTCCCCCTGAAGAAATGACCCAATTAATAGGGTTTGAGTGGCATTAGCATTCTAAGCCGCATGGCGTTGCAAATGTGAGACACTGGGGACCGGGGGTGAGTGCAGCTGCAGAGGGAACGGTGGGAGGGGAGTTCATCATTCAGCATCCGGGGTGTAAAAGCTCACATTAAACTGGTGAGTCACTGCAAATGTGGCACCAAACAAACCTGGCGAATGCGCGATGCGCCTGAACGCGTTCATCCGCGCAGCTTGTGCAAACGTCGCAGAGCGGGTCATGTTGCCATGGCGACGGTTTGACTACAATGCAGGAACCCAGGCACTTTCAAGCAAGAAGCTTTCCCTAGTACTGGCTGATGGGATAGCATATTTTTACGCCCATCACTGTAATTAAACAGGAAATGTCCCTCGGGCCGCGACATAATAAAACTCGGTTTCCTCAATACACACCCACGAGTAATGAGCACTGCGAACTAACCACTGTTATTCCTGACAGCTAATGGAAACACAGAGTCGCTGTTAAAAGTAGGCAGAGAGGGTCATTTTGCTGAAGCTGGGCAGATGTTACTTAACAGCTACACTGACTCAGTAATGCTTTATTAATCCTGTCGCCCCCCTTGATTATCTTTAGCGCTCATTATAGATGAGCTCTGTACCCACTACAGTAACAGTGAGCACAGTGGAGGCTTCATAATTAACAGTCCTTAACCAGATTTCTTACCAGGTCTTAAACTAGGCAGCAGTGGGTTGAGATTTAAACTGTAGTGTCTACTGAATATTCGCTGTATTCATTGTGCATATTTAAATTGCAATATATTCACTTTGCTAAAAAATGAGTGAGTGTATTATTTACATAGACAGCCACATCATGGAACTACACAGATTAATGTAAGCATTTTGCTAAGCTATCTAAAATCAGATTTGTGATTTGTGATATTAAATCAAAGAAGACTTGAAATTTGGATTTTCTAATCTGATAATATTCCCAATAAAGTTTATTTTTTTTACCAATAAATACCACTTTTAAAATTTTTTATTTTTTTTTACCTTTGTTTGAAGAAATCCTAAATAAGCGCTCATCATGGCTGATTTATTTAATCAAAACTAAAGTAATAATGTAAAAAATATATATTCTTTTACAATTTGGAAATTCTTATTGTTATCAGTGTTTGTTTTCAAAACACTTGTCCTGCTTAATATTTGTGAGAAAATATAGGTGCATTTTTCAGGATTTTTTGATGAAATGAAAGTTAAAAAGAACAGCATTTATTTGCAAATATAATTATTTTATATTATTAATGTCTTCACTATGACTTCTGATCTATGTACAGTAATGTATTCTGACCGACAAAAAATATATATATATTTTTTAATACTTTAAAAAAAATATATAATTCATTACATCTAACTGAACTGATGCCTTAGATTTAGCTCAAAGTGAGGTATATCATACATTTTATTTTTACAACCCAAGGTTTTTGGAAAGACTATTTATTTCGACAGCTTTGCAACCCGGCCAACTGAATGTTTCTTTTGCATCAAATTAAATATGGCATTTTCTCTGACTATTGCACTCTTTTATTCACCTTATAAAGTCTGACAGCTTTACACACTCCTGCATTTCTTCAACATCTTTCAGAAGCATCAACAGATGGAGACATTTTTCTTTTTTTTTTCATGACTCCAAAACAAAATCTTGGTATTCAACTAGCCCTGACAATTCCTTGACAAACAGCACAAAGCCCACGTAGCATTTAACCCGAGGCAAACCAGCACTAAAGCAACCAAGGTTCCTTTTAATGAAGTGAACAGATGACACTGTGCTGGGTGAGTGAATGTGCGTGTGTGTAGGATAAATGTACTGCATGAATACATGCATAAAGAGTTTGATTTGGTCCTTTCCCACTGGCTTTACTGCAGCAGTTCTGTCTTTTCATCTCCACGAAGATGACTCAATAACTATTTTACAAAGTGATTGTTTTTTTATGAGTGTGTAGGACGTAAAAAGTATAATGGTCCTCCCCTAAAAACCAGGTTGTATAAAAACGAAACTTCAAAAACTGAGATGAAGATTAAGTACGGAAATCTAAAACGCAGCATATGGTAAATCCCAGTCATGCTGTATCAAACATATCATGTTTACAACATTGCTGTAATGACTTTTGAAGTTCTCAGAAACTAAAAAAAATTAAATCTATTATGCTTAGAGATTCTGAGAACACACACACACACGCAAACACACAGGGTTTGTTTATAGGCTAAACTCAGAGTGAACACCTGCTTTACTAGAGTAATCCATCAGTGATTTCTTTTCCCAGAACTCCATCTTCTCTTGCTTGTACTCTTGTATTAGGTTATTAGGAGTTCTATCAGAGACAGATTGCTGTTTAAAGCAGTCCATAATCAGCATAATCTCACACACACTCCAACACATGTCCACAGTGGGCTTTAAATTGAGAACAGCAGGAAAAGCAGGAGGAAAAGCAATTAAACCGATTTAACAGTATTAGACATGTTACTGGATTCTGGATGTCATGGTCGATCTCGCGTTGCTGATGGAAGTACAGCGCTTTGACTAAAACACTGCACATTTACAGTCATCTGGATATGCCTTGATGTTAATATTTCATTACCGAGACGCAGGCAGAGGATCAAATGAAATTATCCTCAGTGAACGTGAAAGGTGTGCATAAGAGCCGTGTACTACAGACAATACAGAGCAGAAAAACAGAAGGATATTTTCCCTGATGGAACAGGAAGAGACCTTTTTGATGCCTATTAAACTATTAAGGAGAAACAATTGATTGGCTAAAATGATAGTATTTTTGGGTTATTATAGGCTGAACAAGCAAGCTCAAGCAGAACAACGAATATTCTGGGTCGTTCATAAACAACTGGCCATTTTTGCTCATGAATATGTTGGGTATAAATGGCTGGCCATTTCTGCACATGGCCCGATGACATTATTGCGAAAACAGGAAATAACACAGACGTTTATTTGGAGTTCGCAGGAGACAGACAAAACCTGCCTTAGCTGACTGAATGTCAAGCTGTGTTGTTAGTGTGTCTGTATACTCTATACCCTCCGTGCTGAGTGTTTATAGCTTTGTGTTGGTGTCTGATTTAACACTGCTCTCCACCTCTGTGTTCTTTCATTCACTCCAATAATATGCGTTCATTCACGATATTTCTTTGCATTTATCTACCTTTCGCTTTAAAACCTACAACCTAGCGACTTTCTAAGCCAGCATACTAACTAAATAATTAACTGATCGGACATATTTTAAACCATTTATCAAATAACTCTTATACAGCCCACTAAAAAACAGTTGATCCACACATTAATATTTCAAAAGCCTTTGCTTATCTAACCCGCAAATAATCCCCGGCCTCCTCATCTGGTTAATTTATGAAAATCCAGCCATCATTGAATACGCAGGTTGTATTTGCGCAGAGCGGAGAGTGATAAATGACACTAGATTTATGAAGAGCAAAAAAAGGATGTCAAATTCATTCGCCACTCACTCCGCATGAGCATTGATCTGATCCAAGCGGATGATCTGCAATGTCACGGCTGTGCATAATGTTATGAACATACGATAAATAAATGAAAACTCAAAACTCACGTATGGTACAGATTCCAATGTGTCCGTGTTGACAATAATTGGGGCAGGACTTGCCTGTGAAAAGAGAGAAAGGGAGGGCGGGAGAGATGGACGGAGGGGAAAACAGAAAGAGAAAGAGATAAAGATCAGAGCGGATTGGAGATGCGTGAACTGGTCTAGATTTTTATTAAGGGATACAGCAGAGCATGACGGGCACCGCTGGGCTTACAGATGCCATGATGAAGAACACAACTTTAAAACGATAGTCGACGGCAAAACATATTCACAGTACATACACACAGATCGATTAGATGAAGGATGAAAAACATGACATCATTTAGGAGTATGGACATTGTTGGAAAAAGTAAAACATGAAGGTTTCTCCCTGCTCGATAAAACAAAGTCAATTTATTTCTCCCACACAGCAGCGAGGCCGGACTTCTCGGTGTACCCTCTCTGAGTATTGTGAAGTGTCACCCCATCATTAGCCTTTATAGAAAATATTAGCTCATTTTACACAGCATTATGTAGAACTGCACAATTCACTGTGCAATATCGGCACACTTAAGCTACATTTTATCGCTATAGGTAATAATCTGTGGCGCTGGAGGCAAGAATAAATCTTGTGACTCACTGCAGAACACAAAACCTGCCAAAAAATATTCTAAAGCTATAATTAATATAATGATATGCATGCAATTGAAACTCCTGTGTTAGTATTTGAATGGGTAAATACAGTAAGCAGTCAGTTTGGGTGGATCAGTGACACTGTTGGCCTTATACATTATGACCTTAAATATGAGCCATATTCAAATATAAACACACTTAAAAAAGCTTAATCACATTTGCTGCTAGATTACCGGTTGGAAAAGGTTCATTTAGATTAATGTCCTCGTGAAGTGGCTGTGAGTGATAATTCAAAGTGTTACTCACAATATAATGGAATGTCAACCATTACTCATATATTACAGTTCAAAAGTGTTCAAGGGTCAGTGAATAACATTTCTATTCAGCAAGGATAAATTACATACTGTAGATACAGAAATGACAAAGATATTTGGAATGTTACAAATGATTTCGTTTTCAATAAATGTTGCTCTTTCTATTCAAATAGTCCTAAAAATCTGATTGTTTATTATAGTTGAATGTTAAGCAGAACACCATTTTCTTCATTGATAATAATATAAAAAAGGTTTCTTGAGCACCGAATCAGAATAATATCTAAATAATCTGTGGTGAGCTCGAAAAAAATGATCTGGAATTTTTTCCTATAATTTTGTCACCGGCAGCAGTCGAGCATTTTTAAAAGAGCACTAATATACAATACAGATTGTCTCAAAGCAGCTTTACAGTGTTCAACAGGAAAATAGTTTGTCGATTGTGGACAATCCAAAAAATTTGACACCAATGACACCAAATGGTCTGTCATATGCTTCGCCTGCACAACTGAACGTCTTTCTCAACCAATGGCAGGGCTTTCAGTTTTTCTGACCAATGGCAGACCTGTGTTTTAAGAACCCTGACTGAAAACAAGACTATTTTTGTAATTCCGTTCGGTGCCACTAGAGGCCCACAACATTTAACAAGTAATGAAAGGTGGGCTAGCACACAACACAAACTCATTCAGCTGGAGGCTGTGAGGCTTATCACAGATGCATTAGCATTCAGAGATGGCCTACTACACAAATCCCCGGGGAGATGCAGCCGGCGACTAAAGATCGATTGGCAGCAGAGATTGAGGCTGTCCCTGCTTACTGCGCACTGCCTCTAATTACATTAATACATCTCCCGCCTTGAGAACTACAGCCTCAATCACTGAAAGATAGGAGAAGCAGAGAGAGACGTGTTGGAAAGCACATGGCTGAGGTTTGAAATACAAAGTCAGCTCGAGTTCATACTAAACTTTTGTTTATGTTTTACCCTGTAAAGTCTGATATATAAAACAATCCTCAACTGTTTTTCTTTTAAATGGAACAGTTAACAGAACATTTAGACTAAATTGAGTATCATATTTAATGCATCAGGTTTTATAGCTCATATAGTATGACATAGGAGAATACGAAGCTCATGCATGAGCAAGAAAGAAAAACATATGCCAGTTGCTGATATTTGCATGAACTAAATGTCAGATGAAATTCTGACAGCTTGTAATGTAAATCAACGAGACCTTTATAACAGACATAAGATGTATTTAAAAATTAGTTAGTACTCTATATTGCCCAATAATATGTCTTATGATAGTAAGATTATATTCCAATGCTTACGTTTATGATGACGGCTCTGTTGTTTAGTACTGTGTGGAAATATACAGTATATATTATGGAAATATAATATATATATATATATATTCTTACAATTTATAAGTATCAGTAAAGATTTGAAGTAAAAAACATGTAGCACAACCTGAAGATGGATATTTTAAAATGATACTTAAAGCCTGTTCTCTTGTTAAAAAGTCTAATACTCAATCAGAAAGTAAGAAATTGTGTACAAATGCCACATTCTGGCAAGTAAGTCCTTTAAGGGGTCATCCGGTGCCACATGCACTTTAACAAGCTGTTTGGACTGAAATGTGTGTTGGGAGGGTGTGTACACAACCACCCTAAAATGATAAAGATCCACCAGTAGTTTTCATTTCATTTAATAAAAATAAGTTGCCCCTTCTGAAATCAAGCCATTCTCAAATGCATGTCGGTGTGGCATCACATCAACAGAGGCCACTCCCACAATAGTTGATTGACAGCAGCGTGTCACACAGACTGAACTGGTGTCTTACCTCAGACCC
>JAUCMT010000002.1:10666416-10690048 GCA_032357475.1 Enteromius thamalakanensis | reverse complement strand
TCCCACAATAGTTGATTGACAGCAGCGTGTCACACAGACTGAACTGGTGTCTTACCTCAGACCCGCCCTGAGTGAGCTTTTACACTATCTTTGAGAATTTTTTTTTAAAACAAACTATATTTCAAACTTTCCATTAAGACCCTAAAGTATCATATTAGCTTGTGGAAAATTGACTTTGTATGACTCCTTTAACAGAAACTGTTAAATTGACAGTGTTAAACCACTTGGCACAAGCTGATTGGCTCATGTCGCATATGCAGCCAAAGAACTTGCTTTACATTTAAAAATCTTCCTGTTTAAAGTGTGACTCTTCTGTAGTTATATATATATATTTTTTAAATCTTTGGTCATTTTTGAGCGAGATGCTAATGGTCTAATCAGATTTAATGAACTATGCTAAGCTAAGATAAAACTGCTACTATCAGACAGACAAATGGTAAAACTCAACAGTTTAACTCTCAAAAAAGTTGAGTGTTCCTTTGAACAGCTGGGTAGCACTCACTAGAGCAGCTTGCAGCATATAGTTGATCTGAAACCCTCCACCTCCCCAGCTCCACCTGTATAGATCTGCTACAGGTTATTTTAAATGCTAATTGTGCAGCAGCAATATGTCTTAAATACTCTTGGCATTTAAGTATTACTGTCAATATCAGTATCAATTAACAACAGCAGCAATAACCAACAGCAACAGTAGCTTAGCAGATCTATTTAGTTTAGACCAAACCCATCAATATTTTCATAGCCATTAACATGCTTAAACTTGAGTTTTTTTGTCCTGCAAAGTTTTGATCATGTTGATAATTTAAACACATTTGCATATCAAATATGATACAGTAGGATTTATAGGGTTAAGTACACACTCTGGGCATTTCCCACACAAGGTGCTTTTGTAATGAACGACAAGGTGGGATCAACAACAAAAATGTGCCATCTAGCTGAAGCTATTATCTACTGATGAGGTCGATCACGGCATGGCAGACAAACATTAAAGAGATTAAAAGAGATAATTGCAGCGTTATCTCAAAATATGACAGTTTAATGGTCGGAAATAAAAAGCAAACAGAACGTAAATGAGCAAAAGCTAAGTTTAATGTCTCCCTGGATGACAAAGAGCAATATTGGCTATTTCAGAAAGCGAGTCATAAAGAGGCCATCCTCTGAGACACATACACTCAGAAAGATGAGTCCAATTTTCAACTACGATGACATTGCTAAACTACTAGTCATAAGTGTGGAGACAGCTCTTGCACATGCAGATTTAAGTTTCTAATAAATGATCAAGAATATAATAATGCTCTATAATGCTACAGCCATATTTAATTTGAATCGGTCATTGTTAAAACATTGCATGCTCCTGCTAGGTGCTATTATAAATAAATATGACTGCATTCATCAATATGCAAATTTTATGCAGATTTATTTTAGATTAACATCAAACACCCACAAGTTCATCAGCACTCTGTCAGACAGTGTGATATTAACTCTATGAATGTAGGTGTCTATGAACTTTTTCGGCAGAGATAAACATAAAAACAGCACATCTAAAACTTAATTCGGGTACCTAACTGATTATCACTGAAGATCAAAGAGGGCACTGAGAAACGATGAGTCATTTTGTTTTTATGAGGCTTTGGAGTATTTGGTGACCTCACACTGAAACCAAATACAGTTCAGAGTAATTTAAGATCCCCTGATAGTGTTTGGTAGTGCTTATTTTGTTCTTTCAGGAAGTAATCAGTACAATACAGCACTGTGGTGGTATCATTGTACAGTGATCTATATACAGATTATAATATCATGGAGATATCTTGATAGCGTGGGTTAGATATTTATAGATATATATTACTTTGATATTTCCACTGAAAATGGGTTTCTTCATTGCTTAGTTTGACTTAAAGAAAACTGAAATGGCAATGCTGTGGGAAGGCTAGGACTAAAAAGTCTCTTCATCTCAATTCTAGAGCTAATGAGAACTTGACTGTAGACATTGAGAGGGGACTTGAGCATAGATATACAGTATCATATAAGCTCAAAGTACACAGACAGCATCTTTTCTCAATGTAAAAGCACACTGCAAAACAGCCAGGACTCAGTTAAAACCCTAGCTGGATAAAATGTAACAAATCTGAATACATCTGGGTAGAAAAAGCGCTTCAACAGGAACACAGACTCTTTGTTGATTTGTTCATTAATTCACTCTCTAGACACAATCGGCTGAAGTGGCTGTTGCCCGTTTTCCCAGCATTATCTGTGTGGAAGTGCTTGCAAATGCACTGATGCACAGCACGACTGGCCTCTTTCAGCCAGCGAGTGCTCACGTGGCCCAGCTGAGCACAGAGGTGATGGCATTACATAATCCACTGCAAACACAGCTCTCAATCAACATTAGGGGATACAAATTATTTTTGCGCACATTAAAAATGGTACAGTATAGAATGAATTAGCATATCGTTTTTTTAAGGCTAAAGATGCAAGAAATAAATAAGGTGCTGTGTCTGAATCCACATTTAATATAAGAAGTGTGTGTGTGTGTGTGTGTATGGTGTAAAGCAGACCAGCTCTGCAGTGTTTGGTAAAGGGAACACGAACACAAACATCTTAAGGGCTTATTGTGGAGCCAAACTGGGGCAGACTTTCTGCTTCAAGCATCTTCATGCCTCTGCAGGGTTGGTACACAGAAGTGTCTGTTTTTAACTCATCAGCAGTTTAGGGCAGGTAAGGTGCAGGCTAATACTAGATCAAGAAAGTGCTTGGGTTAAAACCCAGAGTTTATGCCACTTTACGTAACTTAATTCATCACGTCAGACTTCTCAAGCCAGTGGGGGACTTTTGAGACTTGTCTTTCAGATGCTTACAAGATTCAAACAGGCTTATTGTCTCAAAAATGCATGTAAAGTGCAATGCAATTCGGGCAAAGCATGATTAATACAGTGTGGCTTATCTAGGAACCCCAATCAACGCTAAGGTTAATTGTGTGTTAATAATCACAATGGAATAACTACGGTTGTCCTTATCAATGACAGCTATTCACCTTATCTGTGAGAACTGAATAAAATTGCATAGAAGCTTCAGTTAAGCTACTCATCAAGCATTCCTAATTCAATCTGCACTATTTCAGATTACCAAATGAAAAATAACCTTTAGTGAAACAAAAGGACTAATCGGGAGCATTTAGAAATAGAAGTGAATGAAGATAAGTATTTACATTATACTGGTCATTTTGCCTTTGGAAAACATCGTGACAGCAAATAGTATTATATATCGCAGTAGAGAAAGTGACTGCAAATTACATAGTTAACGCTTTGCTTATTCAGCGTTAAAGATGATGATAATCATGATTGGTCTGCAGATGTGTTATGTGCTGCTTAAAGAGGTCCTGCAATGGCGTTCAGTGCCTCTGCTCTTGTCCCACTTTACGGATCTCAATAATTCAGGCCACAGAAACTATACATAGAGCTACCACACCACCGTCAATAATGCACAAGAAGAAAAAGTCAACAACAACAGCCTTAAGAACTGAACACTATAGAGACAGCAACTCAAAAGAGTAACCAAAGAGCAGCAGACTACAGGGGGCTGGTAAAGATTTTACAAAGATGCATATATAAACACACCAGCAGGCTTATCATGTTATTTTTTTTTTGTTTAGTGATAGTTTTATTCAGCCCGGATGCATTAAATTAATAAAAAATGCCAGTAAAGACAGTAAAAGCGGATTTCAATGTTGATAGTTATAAGAAATGTTCAAAAATAACTGAAATAATGGTTGCTGAAAATTTAGCTTTGCCATTATAAGAACGTCTTTCAAATATTAATGTTTATTTATTTATTTAAAAACAAAAACAAACAAAAAAATTACCATTTATGAGCTAATGTAATTTCTTGTTTAAAACAAATAAATATTATTAGGAAAATGGCATTTTTGTAGAGGTCTACTTATATATATATATATATATATTTATATACTGTACACACAAATTAATGTATGCTGGTATACATACACAGACATACAAATAAATAAACAAGCTTTAACTGTTAAATACATTTATTTGCCATTGGTACGACAGAGAGACAACTGGCTAATAACATCTCTTGATGACCTTCTCTGATCAGAAATCTTTAACCTTTTCCACTCAATGGTTTGAGCTGAATTGTGATTGAAAACCACTCTCATTTTGCGCATAGCATCCCCTTAGCCATATATATCACTGACCACCAGAGATGAGAAGTGTGGAGGTGTATTTTCGTATAGAGACAGGTGATGGATGTGAAGCCACATGGTCAATTCTCCCAAGCCTTCCTCTGTCTGCCATCACATTATCAATCACTTGATCCATTTTCTTATTTCAGTGTAAAATTCCACCTATGGTTCTGACATCCTCTTTAGCTGAGAAATGGGTCAAAACAAATGGAATGATACCAATCAGCAGGCGGAACAATCCTGCACTGTTATTTATGTACAGTACATTATGACAAAAACTCAAAATAAGTGTCACATGCAATGAATGACTTACACAAATCAGAGCTACACTTCTGATCAACTAGATAATCCTGGAGTTTAAACACTGATCAGTACTGCAAGAGGAGAGTACACACACACACACAGAGGGTCTTCAGAGTGCAGCGTCCAGCTGTGTTAGCACACTCAAGGGGCGTGATGCATTGGCCTGATTCAAGGCGTTTCTTTCGCTCATGAACAAACAGATTACGTTATCATCACTGCTGTAGTATTTGTGAACTAAGAGCCATGTTGTGTAGAACTGTTCATGCGATACAAAGTGATATCAGCACACACAGCGACAAGAACAACAAGCATGTCAGAACAGGGGCTCAAGTGATAATACGTGCTCATAGAAGAGCAAAACGCACTTAGAAGAACACACTTCCTTGCAGCTACAGCTACATATACAACGATCATTACACTTTTAATAAACTCTGATACCAAATATTCCACAACCACCTTCATTCAAAAGCAGAATATTTATGATAAAGCTAGCATTTTACAGTTTTCAAGACTTTTCAGTCTGTGATAAATACTGGATATAGATTAAACCTAACTGTAACACTCACACGTTAACCTTTCAGTTAAATTCAATTTCATTATTAAATTCAGAGACGTCATTGTTCAGCTCAGTAGTATCTGTGCAATCAAATCAATGATAATTGCTGGAAATTATGTGTCCCCAACTAGGCAAGCAACAGCGGCAAGGAACCAATTTTTCCAATATTTTACTATATTATACAATGTAATATATTCCTGCACATATTGACCCCAAACATTAAATTCTATTCAGCTTTCTATGATTTTCAGTACAACTTTACAAAGATTTTTCAAACCCTTAACAACTTAACCCAACTCTTCTCACTACCTCTAGCCCTCACATCCAACCTCCCACAATGCACCTGTGCCCTCACCTCCCTGGTACCTATCCCAGATGGCAGCAGTTACCTGGTACGGCTCGTGCCAGCTGTGTGGATGACAGCCGCACTCCGTCCACAGATCGCAGCTCCCCCCTTTGCCCCGGAGTGCGCCGCGGCTTGGACTCCTCCAGGAGCTCTCAGAGCGTGAAGCTGTGAGTTTGGCCCTCTGACGGGGCAGGGTGGACATAGACGCAGAGGGCGAGGGCTGGTAGTTGTATCCGTGCTGAGGTTCGTGCTGCCAGCTGCAAGAGCAGGGCGTCTCGCCCCCTCCGCGATCTCCCACACGGCCGTGCATCTCCACACAACAGCTCTGCTGCTTGCTCAGGTAAGCAGTCATCCCCAATGCGTGTTCCTCTCCTCCTCTCGCCCTGTGCGGTTCACCTCCCAGTCTCTGAGTTTGCATTCGGGTGCGGGCGGCAGCAGAGGACGCAGCTGTGGAGAGCGGCACTCCTCTGGGCGGTATCTGAGCAGTGTGCTCTCGACAGTGAGAGAGCCAGCGAGAGGACTCTGTGAGTGTGTGTGTGTGTGCGTCAAAGAGAGAGAGAGGGTGCATGAGAGAGAAAGCTGGCTACTTGTAGACGCTAGGCATGTTTTAGTTAGGCAACAACAGGAAGAAAGTGAGAAATGGAGCATGAGAGGGAATAAGAAAAGAAAGAGAGGTAGACGAGTATGTATGTGAGAAAGCTCTGTCAATTGATGATTTAACTGGCGGTGTGTCTTGACAGCATCTCTGCTCAAGGCAGAAGCAATCAAACCAGGAACAGCTGGGGACTGAGCCGTCTTCACCCCAAACCCCCCTTGATCAGACAGACGGATGTCTAACTGACAGCTGCACTTTTTCAACATGATAAAATCATGATCTCTTGCAGCAACCTTAAACTACACGAAAAGCTTACAGCTACGCAGAGATATAAGCCACATAGCCTGAAGGCAGACAGAAGTGCATAAACAGTACAAATTGAACTAATAAGTGTTCTAAACCCTCTTTAGCATTTGAAAAATCATTAGCAGAGTGGTTTACTCGTTCTAACAACCTAACAGCAATTGCAGTATTATAAAAGAAACCAAACATTCAATAAAAAGTTACATTAAGGAAAATAGTAACCAAACTTTACGGTTAACTTTAGGTTATCAAGCAATGCAGCAAACTGGCACATCAGTGGCTCTGTCCCATTAATGGACCTGCGGTCTTTTGGCCTTTGCTGATGCATGTCAGAAAAGTCGAAAAGCCCAAAGAGTGTCCCATTTGTCACTTTAGTCTCAGAAGGGCACTCACGAACACCGCTTTTGTGCCCGCAATGCAGACTTTTTTAGAGCCTTGAATTGTATGGACTTCACAGTAAAACATTACCCTAAATTTTGCCTCAATAAAACCCCAGTTTGCTGGTTATTAACAGTTGGTAATGCAAAGTCCTTTATAAGTACATATAAACTATGAAATGATTTGAATAATAATAATTATTATAAAAATAATGAGTTTTTCAGTGACAGCTTTAGAAGTAAAACTCTATTTGAATTAATATATAAATAATTATAGAATGCATATTATTGATATTAATCTTTTTTTTTTGCATTTGAAATAAATTCAAAAATAATTAATAATAATATTTAATTATTAGTAATAAACAATTAATAACAACATTAATTATTATAATGATTTAAATTAACTAATTAAATGAAATAAACAACAATAATAGACACAAAATAATAGATACAAAATAATGAAACAATAATAAATATTTTAAATGTGCATATAACCAACAATGACAATTCTTTTTTAATTAGTTTTTAGGAACATCTTTAGAGGCAAAACTGCATTTATAATCATGAATAAATGAAACAATAAATTAACAATACCAATTAATAATAATAATTCTTATTATTATAACTATTAATTCTAATAATTAATAAGACATTATACAGACATGCAACCAGTATCAGGCATTTCAAAAGATAATTAATTCAGCAGACTGACACTATTTGCATTTTAAGAATGTACTAAACAAAAATAAACGCAATTTGGTAATCCATAATTCAACAGCAGACACACAACTGTGCAAGGAACAGCAGAGCTATAGCCTGTAGCTTGTGGATCACTGAACCTCATTAATTCAATAAGATTTCTATTTTTAACCAACCTAGTCACATTTAATCAAAACAAGGGGCTTTATGCTCAGCAACTGATGCTTAACTGCTTAAGTTAAACCATCCAGCTCCATCGGAATCAATCCCAGAGTGCTGCACTGACTATCTGCTCAACCAGTGTGCATTAACCCCACCTACTGGCTACTAGCACACAGTACAGCTTCACAGAAGCATCAGCAGTGCTTCATATTTGTTTAGGGTTCAGTCTTTTAGCTGTGTGGTTATTCATTCTTAGTAATCCTCTCTCACAGTGTCTCCCATATGGGGGTGAGCTTAGATACAAATGAATAAAACACACTGGAGGTTGATGATGAAGGCTTTATTGATTTGTTCAGAACGTGTGGTTGTGTAAGCAGCGTCTAAATGCCAGTTAATCATACAGTATTTTGTATAATTAACAATCCCTATGGAGCGTTCAATTCATCTGAACCTACAATTAAGCAGGTTTCTTTCCTCCCACATTCCAATTAAATTTTTGTGACATTTTATATCCCACCTGCAGGGCACACAAGCACCATTGAGCTCCTCTAATGGGTTTAGCAGAATGTGAATGTATGGTATAGAAATGATAGTGAAGGCATGTTATCAAAAATGTTTAAAAACGTTTAGTGTATGGAAAAGTGGCCAGGATATTCTTCAAAACGGGCTATAAATTAATCAAAAAGCAGTCCATATGACTTGTGTGTCATATTTCATGTCATCTAAAGCCAAGTGATCAACATTAAGGCTACTAAAACAATACTTTACACTCATACTCCATAAATAGTAGTATTTCATAGCTAAAAAGGCCAACTGGAGGACATAATTATAATTAGGGTAATAAAGATAGATTTAAAACACATGAATAATGTATACTTGAAAATGTTTGAGAAAAGTCAGTTAAAAAGCAGCTAAATCATCCAGTGAGAAAATGTCAGCCATTTCTAATTCCCACAAGTGTTGTGCATTTTCTATCACACTTTTAACGTGATGACAAACACCACTTATCACTGTCAATGGCTGAAATGATGACAGCCTAAGGATGTGTGTGTGTGTGAGTTGTATGCCATGTGTCACTGCCAAATGCTAGTCATGGATGCCAGCAAGCTGTGATACAACGTCACAGAGATAAACCCTTGTATAATACTGTTGAAAATGTCATAAGATGCAGTCAAATTAATTTTCCCACCTTTAAACAGACAGACCATCGAGTGACAGGTGGTCAGCCCTGACATTCACTCACGTCGCAGTGCCCACTCAAGCAGCTACACTCACAAGGGCGAGGGAACATGGCACCTATGTGGACGTAATATTAACACAAAAATTGCTGGATGTGTCATACACACTGAAAACAACCAGCACATGACAAGCCAACTTAGTTGACACATTTTCCCACACACAGCAGCATTGCTCATTCACATGGTAACACTTCAGAATAGGGGGTCAGAATAATGCATTAGTTAAGCATTAATTAATGGTTAATTTGTTCACAATTAAGCATTAGTTGAGCAAAAACACACTAGTAAATTAATCATTGTTGTTTATCATTATTGTATTTGTGAACAAATTAATCATTAATTAATGCTTAACTAATGCATTATTCTGACCCCCTATCCTAAAGTGTTACCTCTTGATTTAATGAATAACTGAAACAGCAACAATAATCAATAATAATTGTGATGGGTAACAATTAATTGTGAGAAATCACACCCAAAATAATAGTTTTTGTTTATATGTATGTGTGTATATTTATTATTTAAATAATTTAAAAAGACACACATACAATATATATGTATATATATACTTATGTAACATAATACATGTGCATATACATGCATGTGTTTGCATTTATATATACATAATAAACATGCACAGTACACAAAATATATTATCTAAACAAAAACTTATTTTGGGGTGCGATTAATCATTTGACAGCACTGTTATAAACAAAATATTATTAAAAAAAATAATTGTGGTTAATCGCTTGACAGCACTAATACAAACACTATCATCAAAAATATATATATATTTTTAAACTATTATAATTCTAAAATATTATTTAATTTTAATATTATTTTTTGTATTTATTTGTGCATTTGTGACATGTTTTTGTCCATCCTAGATTAAAGAAGTCATTAGATAATGTATGAATCACAAAAAATGTTATATTTAGTGCAGTTTGTCAAGTCTTCCCATTGTCCATTTACTCACCAAATCCAACTTGCGTTCTGCATTTGACAAAGCTATATTTTGGACACTGTGTGTGTAAAAAAGCTAAAAAGCTGTTAAAGCAGCACAATGAATTACAAAAATCTTGGCTTGATCCTTCCCACTGCAGGCACTGGGAGGGTCTGGGATCAGGCTTCTAATTAAAAGCCCCCTCTCTCATGCGGCTCTTAATACAAGAAGTACTCAGGCTACCACGTGTTTTAATTCTCACAAGAACTTAAGAGATCCTCTTCACTCCTTCTCTCTCTCTTACTGTGTTTCCTACTGCTCTCAAAAATCAACTCTTTCTTCCTGTTCTTCCAAAACCATAAAAAACCCACACATATGATGAGACAAGAACTCCCACACTGCAAGGTCCACACAAAAAAATTCAAACTCACGTCGCAGGGCAGAGTTTAAGTGGTTGATTGGTCCTGTCAGTGTGTGACAGGTCATTTATTGCTTCAGTAAAAGCCATTATGGTCCAGAGCCTCTCTTTTACCTTAGAGAGAGGATACAGAGAGAGTCAACATAGAGTCTGACAGGTACATGCTGAACCTTAGGTAGCAAAACAGGCTTGTTGGGGAAAAAGTGTTAATGAAAATAAGCACTGAAAGACCTTTACGTATTACCTGAGAACTTTTTTGTATTATAAAAAACTCCATTGTGTTATTTTACTACCATAGCAGGAAGTTGGTAATATGCCAAAAAGGCAAATAAAACTATATATCTTACAGAGCCAAAGGCAAAACAATGTTCTGGGTGTCAGGCTGTGCCCAGTGTGCTGTTGCTGTAATTCACATTTACCACCACAGGGTGGGGCACAAGATAAGACTTTGAAACTGGACATGTGGCTAAAAAAACAGCCTCATAACTCGGAATGATACTGGCACATCAAAAATGAATTCACACACACACAAAACAATTTTCTCTAGCTCCTGTATGATGGATAAAACTCTGCTGAAAGCTTTGTCCTGAGTGTCTACTTCAGATGAAAAGTGAATGATTTCACTCACTGGCAAAGTAATGCTGCAGCCGCTGTGTCTCAGAACTGCTCAGAGCTATAGCCTTTTGCCAATTGAAGACATGCTCAGTTCATGCCCATTAAAGGCAAGGATACTGCTGCTGAGTGTGTGCATGTTTAAAGTACTGGTTTAACTCATTGTTATTGCATAGTTGGACAGAGTCTGACAGTCATCAACTGAAGTGACAAACTTTCACTCAGTGTTTAGTGAATGCTAAACATATAGAAAGTGTTCAAAGTTAAAGAAGTCATAAGAGTCATCTAGTCTAGTAAGCCCAAGCACACTGCTGAACTACTGAAGCAATTTTTTTGTTGTGATATTAGTTTTTATAAATTGAAATAAAATTAATACAAATAAAAGTATTATATTAAAAACATTAAATGCTGCCTTTGCAACTACTACAGAAAAAAAAGCCAAATAAAAATAAACATAAGAGAAAATAATATTAAATTTAATTTAATAAAAAATGTAAAATATAATTTAAAACTTCAATAGTATATAAATAATAATATTAATAATCCATTTTAATATTGATTCCCAAAACCCAAAATATTTAGTTAAAAATTTAACCAAATATTTTTAGTGTGGAAAAAAAAAAATTATATACAAGCTTGTAGGAGCACTAAAGTCTGCCAAAATAACCATCAGATATTATACAGCTGATCTGGCCTCAGATTTACCAACCACAACAGTTCACTGAATTATGGAATAAAAAGTGCTGGAAGTTATGAGAACTTCCTCTTGGGTTTAGCTAATTGGATTACGGAGGAGTGCATGGAACCCCGGAGCAGAGGGAGATTTTAAAGAGTGGAAAGTTAAACAGGGGAGTGATTATAATTTAATGCAAGGGGCAGAGAGGTTAGCTCTGCAGATACAGAGGCAGTGCCAAAACTTACTTTGGAGAAATAGCTTTTTGTTGGATCCAAGAAGAGATTCTGTGGACCTAGCCTATGGCCATTGCATTAAGCACCACAAGCACCTTAATAATCACCATTAGTGTTCACTAAAAGACAGTGTTTCAGCTCCTTAAAGACAGTTTCAACTCCCCAGTGGCTTGCCCCTCTCCACCAGGGACTTAATGTCCTCTCATTCTTTCCATCTTATCAACTTGTACCGCAACAATACTTTATACTTTATTTACAACTCTTGTATCAACTCATCTTTGTTTCCTGAAAAAAAAGCAAGTGCTTGACCATGCAGCGCTCACCACCAATATAAAATAGGAGGCTCTTAGTGTGTTATAATGTGGTTGCTAGGATATTTGCTGCCACAAATCTCTATTATATGCTGGTGGTCCTTAGATATAGCTCAGTCCAATGCAAGTTTTCTGTTAATTTTACTGACTTTGAAAAATAATAACAAATTGCAAGAGTAGTAAGAGCAATTTTGCATTAGCACAACCAGCCTAACATACACAAACCCGTCACACTGTCTGCACTGCATAACATTTCCAGAGAATTTTGTGTCTAAAATATGCCTTCAGGCTGCACGTCCAACCTTAAATTGTTTTAACACCTCTGGCATCCTTCTAAAGACAGAAGACAGCTCTTACATTGATTTGTTTCATTAGTCTCTTTTCCACTGAATATGTCTCTGAGTGCTGGCAGCATCTGTGAGTGATGTTTCAAAGGCTAATGCACGGACCGCTTTTGGTCGAGAGCCAGGCCTGTGTAATCAACTTCAGAAATTATGAAACCAGTTCAATGGTTCAATAAAAACTGGAAGAGCAGCTAAATCCACCAGAGAGACAAGAGAACTTAAAATAGCATTATCTAACAAAAGCAAGAAGGCGGTTAAAAGGATCTATGGAGAATTGGGAGCAATTATTATTCTTAAGTGGTCTGTCTTTTATTGTCTGGGAAACACTGGCTAAAAGATTCGGTTGCTGGTCTAACTTGATGGTTAAACTAAATAAAGAGCTGCTAACCTGACTGCAACTCCTTCGGTGTCTCTTTAGAAGTCTCTCAGTCAGACTTTGCTTCCATTTACAGATGGTGACGATCGACGGCCATTTAGTCGGCCTCAAGTCGGGAGCTTTGCTCTTCAGGGCCTCCATGCTGAGACGTTTATGCAGCGGTCGTAAGGATTCAACTTGAGGAGGGGCGAGAAGGTTGGGCGCGCTTCCTCTGTGGAACTTCTCCCGAAAAAGGCCATTATTCACAAGCATGTAGCTCATGGCGGATGGCAGCTCGCCCAGCAATGCTGGACAATGTGCAAACTTCCACAAAAGCCTCTGTCAAAGCTTTTCGAATGCACCCAATCAATGGACAGCTTTGCGACAAGGTCACCCTAACACCAATACAATGTACATATCCACAGCCCAGTGGAGCCAAACCACAAAAAAGGGACTTTTTAGCGCTTTTGGCTAATAAACAAACAAATCCATTGATTCTTTAGAAAACCGAAAGTCGGTCAGATATCAGAAGCCAAATCCAGTGGCTCTGGCTGTGCAGAGGACGGTTAGAACTCCAGGCTCAGACAGGCGTTAACTCTCAAACAAATCATTGTGCTGCTCGAGAAGACAGCATCGGTCCCAGAAGTCTGTTCATCCTTGGATGAGTCTCTCCTTCCATCGGGGGATGGAGTGTGTGAGCGGAATAGCTGAGATGGATCTTTCTGGCTGTGGCCTGTGCTACGGTAGGCTAGGCTAACTGACGCTTAGTTGGACTTTTTTCTGGGTGGGGTAGGGAGGTAAAAAAAAAAGTGTCAGAGAGTGACACAAACTCAATAAATCCAGGGGGTGATGGGGCGGCGGAGGGGAGGGAGATGAGATTAGCGAGGGGCAGCACTGAGATGCAAATCACATGTGGATATAATTAAAGCCTAGGGGAACATCACTCCACTGAGTGGCCACTGCCAGATTACAGCCAATCAATAATGGAGCCGACAAACACAAACACACATCCATACGCGGCGATGTTTATCAGGCGCAGACATGAGCCAAACCTAAATTCACCACACTGGAAACGCCACAGCAGGCTTAAACGCGTATTACAGGATGTTGAGTGTGAAAGGAAAATTAAACGTGCAAAGCGCAAAAACAGCAATTAACCATGTCCTGGGCTCCATGCTGCCAAATCAGACAAAGAGGGATGATGGGAAATCCCAGAATAGACAGGCTAAATGTGTTATCTCTCTGATTACAGCACTAAATGTCGCTAAATGACGACAAACGGCTAATCAGGTTCGCAGAGGAAATGGTCTGACGGCTGCTTGATCATTATAGCAATTGCAGCCTGGTCTTTCTAAATGAGTGAAAAAGAAATGCGATGAGATGTACAGTACATGACTCAATCAAGGGATGTGACTGTTGTATACGAATCTAAATATTAATACGACTACAGACAATTAAAGAGTTTTTCAAATTTATTTAATAGATATTAAGTGTGACCTATTCTAAAGCATTACAGAAAAATAAATAAATAAACAAACAATCCATTTTCAATTTACTGTGTGGAAATCCCAGAATGACTTGGAACATTATATACTGTATGATGGAAATTTTCATTAAAAATGAATAAGAAGGAAACAAAGTAAATAATTATTTGATATCACTACTGGAAAAAGCGAAGAGTGAAAAATAACAGCTGACAGGAACGAAAGTGTCTATAATTGGAGCAACAGTCTGTTATTAGAATGTATAAACTGCTTTTTCTGATGCTTTTTTTTATTTTATAGTTGTGTTGTGCACTGGTGGTTTTGACGTCTGTGTCACAGGCAGGTTGCAGTGTTAAAATTGGTGTTTGTATCGCATTAACAAGAACAGAACCATACCCAGAGTTTGATTCGGTCAAAAGAGCTCTGCTCACATTCATTGTGTGGAGTTGGATTATCCAACCCCTGGTCAGCTGCAGATAAACCAGCCCTGTCTCAATGTTTCTCTGTCTCTCTCTCTTTCCCTTGGGGTCGGTGGATAAAGTTGGACAGGCAAGAATGAGAAACATGAATCGGGTTGCCTCGTGACTACCATACACAAAGAACAAGACAGAAAAACAGACCTTTAAACAAGGCACTCTAGATATGGGCCAGCACTCAGCTCAAAAACCTATCCTTACCCATTTCTCTCTCCGCTCGTGTTTATATCCATCCGGCTCTGTGTATCAACAATATGACATTTTGAAATCCTTAACTCAAAACTCCCCCCATCTGTTACCTGCAGCCGAGAGCTCCATCTATTATACATAAGTTTTAACCTGCACATCTTGTAAGGCTTCCCAGAGAGGCAGACAGAGAGAGAAATGATAAAGTGATAGAAGAAGAGATCAAATCCAAATATTATAGTGAGTGTATGAGAGACAAAAGGAAAAAAAAAAAAGATATGCTGTCGAAGCACAGACATACATCCATATAAATAGATGGTGTTTTTGTTGCCTGGAGATGAACTAATGATCCATATGCATTACAAATTTCAGGGTAATTAATCAAAATACAGAACTCAGAGTGCCGTGTGATGATCAAGGTACCTGCTCAGAATACATCTAAAGCCATCAAAAGATCTTTGAACATCATAAGAGATACTAGTCTTTTGATTAAAATTGTGGCCAATCATAGTCGAAATTATACTTCATAATCACCTTAACAGCTTACAAATTTTTAAATAAAATTAAAAAAAAAATTATATTTTTTTATAGCTCCACAAACAAACTAGTTCCCAAACTTCTACGAACGGTTCACTTTTACAGTCAATGTTTCTGCATTTAAAACTGTACAGAGAAAATATTTTAACCACCACACCTTTTAAACAGTCTGATATTACTGTTTATTACTCTTATTATTGCATGCCTCTTTAAATGCAAATGAGCTGTTGCTCCCCGCCCCTTTTCTGTAATAGGCCTGTGCCTTTACAGCTCGTATCTCAGATACACTGCTAAAAAAACGTGTTTAATTTTGATTATCATGTCTATTGCACTAAAAACATCCATTTTAAAGCTTAATCTAAATCAGATTTACAAATATTTGCGCACACACAACAGCAGCATGCACACAGAAAGCGGCTGAAAATGGCATGCGAGTACTAAACCATCTTTTCTTTCATGTCTCATTGCTTATTAGTTTATGTTACAAACACACATGAGTCGTGAAGGTTAATAGCTGGGAAAGATATGTGTGGATAGCAGCGTAAGACTTGTTTCATCTGAGGCTGGGAATCTAAATGGTCTGATCTCAGTACCAGAACTAAGAAAAGAATAAATATACAGTGCAGGTTGCAGAACGGTGAAATGATAGCTTATGTCTGGGTTCGCTCCAGGTAATGGTGAGCTGTTTAATGGCACACACACGCACACACACAGACATTCCCACCAACACATAAACTTCTTTCCTTTAGATCTATAAACCAGCGGAGCAACTAATGAGATCTCTTTTTTCTCCACTATATATACATCACTAGAACTTCACATCATTAATCTTACAAACGGTTTAAATCGTCATATAAAAACAATAGAAATGATTTTGCTCTTTTATGTGGCACAGTAATTAAACAGTTATCAAATTATAAAACAAACCAACGTCAAGGCAGGTACAAAAAACACCTAGGTGTTATTTTTACTATGAACATTTACTATAGAGACAGTACTTTCATTACTGGTCAGTGTTTTCCTTGTCTAGTGTTTTGGGGACTTTTATTTTGATGTGTTTATGCCTATTCAGTTATGTCTCCAGCCAGTTTATTTGCCACTATGGTTTTTGATTAGCTCCTCCTCCCTCATCATCTCGTTTTCACGTGTATTTAAAGAGTTGTTTGTGTTCAGGTCTTAGTCGATTATTGTGGTTCACCCTTCTGTAAGCCTTTCCGGTGTTTTCTGTGTGGATTTACTGTTACCTACTCAGCCATACTCGGATTATTGCCTTTGACTCTGCCCATACAGGATTCTGTTCGCCTGACCCCTGCTCTGCCTATCGGATTATTCTTGCGTTTGCCTTTCCAATTCCTGATCACCGTTGTTTCGACCCTGCCTGTCTCAACCTAGAGTTTCCGCTTGTCCCTGTCTATCCTTATCGTTACAGTTTACTTAAAGTTCAACTTTAAATAGTATCAGTAGTGGTGTTGGATCTTCTATCCAGTGTTACGGTTTCTGCAATTCGGCCTCTTCAAGCATTCGCGCTGTGGGAATAGACTGTCAGTCGCTGACAGCTTGTCTGCTGGTCGACAGGGATGTGCTCCAGCCTTAAGCCCGGGGGGAAATGGTTTGTGTTAGTGAAAGCCATCCTAATATTAACGGTCTTATTTCAGAGCGAAGAGCAGCCCAATTCACCTGTCAGATCCATCTCAAGACATGCGCAGCAATTCCCCCTCCTGAATCAGAAAATGTCAGACAATTTGTTCTCCTAATTAAGAGTTAAATGAAGCATTCACCCTGACATAGAGTGATGAATCTGAGCTGTCCAATTTAGAACATTTTATATTCAGTAAATTAAAATTAAAACGATTTGAAAACACAAATGTCTCTGGTTTCATTGTGCATGGTTCATCAGGAAATTTAAAAAGGCCGGACCTAAAATGCAACACTCAAGGTCCATCCTCAATCTTTTCCAATGTCCTTGAAGATATAAAAAGTATTTGCATGAACTTGCTTAAGGTCAGCTGAAGCTAGCAATGACAAGATGTACTCCATAAAAAATCCCCAACAATACAGTATAGTTGCAGACAATACTCTTAGAGTCTTATCATTTCGAAGCGATAAGCCAGAAGAAGAGGGTTGTTTTTAGTGCAGCCCTTTATGATCTGTCCATTCTGCCTGCTAATGTCATTGTAATGTTCTCATGATGTTCATTAAGGCAGTGCTAATTAAGTTCTTCTAACTCTGCAGCTCTAGAGAACACTTAAACAATGCACACTCTTTTAAAAAAAAAAAAGAAGATGGAGAGAGAGAGAGAGACAATGACACAAACAATGTGGGACTAACTAGTTTTACTGTCCTCGTCTAAAATGACCCAACTTCCTGCCTTTATGCTGCAACACTACAGCTCTATTCCCAGACATAATGAAGTGCTTTAAGGTGCACTAGACACGCTTACAAGATAATGCATGTTCCTAAAGGTTTGCAGAAAAATTATTACCTATGTTTTAAAATGATTTTGGAAAAATAAAGCCTATATCACAATTCCTCAGCATAAAGCAATCTCACAATGCATTGCATAAAAAAAATTGATTCAGGAGGACAGATCTAAATTAAAATAATTTATTTAAAAAAATATTGCATCCAATATATTTAAATGACTTATTATTATATTTTATCATCATATTGGCTGTTTATTAACACTTATGAAGCAAATGTTCTGCATAAGCATATTCTACAGTACATTCCGTATGCGACCAAATATCTCAATTTAAGAACTAAATAACTAACTTACTATTAATATTCAGCAAATTAAGGTTTACTGAGGCAAACAACATAGTCATTGGTTTGTTTATAGCAGGAAATGGAGCTTATGGAGTGAATGAAATAGAAAGTATTTTAGTATTTTAATTTTCTTTGAAAGCATTGATTGTCTAAAATGCAGCTATGCATAGACACATACACAAACTTAAAGCAGCATACTGTATCATTAAAAATGAAAGGCTATTGGAACTTTTGTACCATGTATGTGGCATGAAACTGTTCATGATGCCTTAAAAGGTAACTGTTTATGTATGTAGTAGACAGTAAGGCACCACTAGGTTTTAAAACTACTCAAAATACAAAGCGAACATCAAAACCAGAACCTCTCAAGGCCTTTGAGTGCACAGCCCATGTGCTAGCAGGCACGTTCATCCATCACTGCCTATTAAACCAAGTGACATCTCTAACTTCCTGCGATTAAACTTATCACTGCTCACAGCAGAGCCTGTGATGGCACAAAGCCACACCTGTCATATATCCCTTCACCAGGACTGGCTCGGAAAACACGTGGCCTAATCCGCAGCGGAACTGCAAACATCCCCTATTTGGGATGCAATCCAGCGCCAGGACTGGTTTAAGCCAGAGTTTAAAACCTGGACATAATAAATCTAGTCAACACCCTAACACAGGCTGATGCAAGTCAAATCTGTGTTTGTTCAAACAAGTTGGAGAGCAAAAAGGCTTTTGACTAGATTCTGGCAGGATGATCAATAATGTAGAGGCTGTAGCCTGAATCAGCAACACTTGAAATGATTCGTGGGTTTGCTGCTCCTAGAGTAAGGACAAGAGACACCTCAATTTGCTGGAGAGGAGAACAGGTACAGAGAGAGCGAGACAGAATCTAACAATAGCGCAAGCCAGTTACAACGTGTATTGAATTGGTCTTATGACATATGCGATGAAAGGAGTCTTTCAGAACAAACATAAAAGAGGATACTGAACTCGATCTGCTGAATTCAGTTTCAGGTAACACTGAACAAGTGCAGTGTGAAAAATCTCAGCCTGAGCGAATCACCTTCACACGACACCTCTTATTTACATGTATCCTATACATACTGAAAACACCTGTCACTGCAGGAAGCATACACATCATTCATATATCACAAATGTCAGCATGTCTCCATAGTGATAAAGCCTACATCGCCTCACCTCTCTCATTCGTTTAGGAAAGCCAATTTATCCGTTTTCATTTATAAAAATTACCCTGAACGTTTTTTCTCCTGTGCTTTAATATCTTTAAAGTATGTTGGCCCGCTGCCAAGTTTCTATGCCGTACATATACGTCGCTGAATGACTAAATAGTAACATTAATCATAAAAAAAATTCTGCTAATGTACAAGCCTCATTTTCAGGCATAAAGGCTATAGCCACATTCTAATATGAATGAAGAACAATGCGGACAGCAAAGTTGCATTAAATAAATCAGCCCCTGCACGAAAACCAATTTTAAAAAGTCATCGCCGCATGATAAAACCTTACAGAGGCAAATGAGGGAGACAAATGGCAGAGGCTCCAGCCAGAGCTGGATCCAATAACGTTTTGGGCCACGCACTCGAGACAAAATGTGTTGAACCTTGCAGTACTTTTCATGAGACCTCAATGGCCGGCATGAAATATGTGAGTCACTGTACTCACAGAAAGAAATAGAGCAGAACTTCATCACCACGGAAACTACTAAGGAATAGATACAGTGTAAGGCTGTCCTGCTTGTCATTGGTGTAACTGCTATTACACACAAACACAAGTTTACTTTTCTTTCTCAAAGCAGACATTCCATACACTTCTATTGCATTATTTTTTCAAATTTGTCTTTGGAATGTAAAATTTACAGTTGTTCAGTTCTTTCATAAATATAGTTTTAAAAAAAGAAAACAGTTGTGTAATCTTTAAATCATGGCTTAATATCAATGCCGTGGCACAGGGGGTTCTTGGGGCAATAGTTAAAATGTCAACCAAAAATACACTTCATATAAAAACCAATTTCTTATGTCAGTATTTCAGATTTCAAGATACATTTCTGTAAAGTCTAACCTTGACTTCAACCTGTTTACAAAAGAGGCTTTTAGACATTCCTCCTATTGGTCTGTACCTAAAATGAAGTTCAAGTATAAAATCTTTTATTGTGTTGACTCCACAGTTCTCCAATAGAGATTATTTCCAACAAGAAAAAAAAAAACTTGGCCTTGGACTGTATTTTTAACCATTCATTTTCACTTATTTGTTCAATATAAAAGAAAGTACATCTAAAAATGAAAATTCTTTCATCGTGTCTTTTAAAAACCTGAGATTATGAAACAGAGAAAGTAGAAAGTCTACAGTGTTTCATATAATGAAAATCAACTGTGACTACAAGTGTCAAGAATCTTTCAGTAAACTGCGACATTATTTTAATCTGCTCCTTACACAAGGTGTTCTATGGTTATTGAGGTCATATGGTACAGTAATGTGGACTATGATGAAGATATGTATTTATTTATTTTATTTTTATGTTTGTTTGTCATTTGTATTTCAACTAAATCTTTTTAGGATAAATGATGACTTAAATAAGAGATACTCAGAATAACTTGAGGACATACTGGAGGTGTGGGTACATTAGCAGAGCAGCTGCCGGGGTGGCTAGGTCAAAAAGAGGATAGAGACTGTCTACCTTCACCTGCTCCTCAAGTTTAATGGGTCTGAGCACAAGCAGGAAACATGACCTAAGAGCACATGCTGTCCGGGTTTGACCCAGACACACATCTTTTATATGAAGGGCAATGGAACGCACAAGGACAAAAAAGACTCCCTCCTACATAAACAATGCCTAAAACAACCATAATAATAAAATATTCTCATAAATCACTATATTTGGGAGAGCCCCTAAAGGCTGTAGAGCAGATAAAGGTATGACACCAAGGCCATCTTCAAATCAGTTCAATAAATTACTTTCTCAGAGGTAATTCACAAATGCAAAAACTGGCTGAGGAGGCATTTTACGCTGATCAAATAATAAAAAAGGTTCATTTCAATTTGATAGCATCGCATCAGCGGTTCCCAAATCCAAGTTGAGAGTTTTAAACTGCCAGAAAAGTCATTGAACCTTTGAAGATAGACGAAAAAAAAATAAAAAGTTGAGTGAGATGTTCTATGCATTTAGCAGCTGCCTATTTCCTTACAGGAACCCGCAAGAACAACCTAGGGTTGTGATGTTTCTTCTTGTAAAAATTAGGCAATAAATATTTCCGAGGTAGAAAAGCAAAAAGACAACCACGAACAACTATCAACATCAGAAATACGGTTATAAAGCTTCAAGAAGGCACTCTCAAATCATGGATTGGATTTCTTTGAAAGCTTGAAAGCTACAGCAGTGCGCAAGACCTTTTTCTTTAATTGTTTAGCGCACCTGCGCCAAGCATTCAAGTGCGTGAGAGGTGCTTATTTGTGGATCCATAAATCAAAAGAAAAATACACAGGAAAATCAAGCACAAGAGCTAAACGCAAACGTCTTCTAAACGTCTCAGTCTTTCTAGATTTCTATGCAAAGCCACTCTCCAAAGCCAGATGATAGTTTGCCAAATTAAAGAATTTCAATTACTACCAAACTGCTGCTGTAGTGGATGGATCTTCCCTTAGAGACAAAGAACATAAAACCTCAGAACCACAGAACCGGCCAAACATCAGCAGCGCCAAGAAACATCACACCAAGGTTCCTCTGTGGACAGATAAAACTAATTTCAAAGGAACTCCAGCAATGTTCCAGAAGCCTCGGCTGGAAAGTGTGAAACTGTGCCAACATGGGCAGGAAGGTGAGCAGCGTGTGAAACCCTCCTGCCAAAACAAAATCAATACAATCAGCAAAGCTTTTGGTGGAGGGAAAATTTATGAAACCATCAAAAACATATTAAGGTCAAAACGTTTCATGACAATTAAGCACATTACTTCCAAAACTGATGTGTCCATCAGAGCCACAGTAAAGCATATTTCAGAACTTTTAACTGATGCACATGGTTTCAAGGTAGTTTCAAGGTGTCCTCATGTCTTCTGTACATAGAGTTCCAAAGTGGGGGGATGTGTCCTTTGGACACTTCATTGACTTCCTCTTTTTCCTCATCTCAGAGGCTTGAGCGACTAAAACATATGTGTTTAAATGTGTGAACATTAAATAGAGAGAGGAGATTCCTTTATGCAAATAGTAGGTTATAGGTTGCTAGGCAGCAGTTAGCTGGATGCTCAAATGAAAAACAAAGCCTGCACCACAACACACAAACTTGGTCAAGGAGGGTAGTCTTGCTAAAGTGATTCCAAACATCTGGATTCTCATTAATGTAAAAAAAAAAGTGAATTAGGCCCAATCCCAATTCTACCCCTTACCCCTACACTTTCCCACTTTTCACGTGTAGGGCTGTCTCAATTCTCTTTTGGTTAGAGGGGTAGGAGGAAGGGGAAGGGCTATCTAGCAAAGATTTTTCGGGACTTCACTTCAAACGAAGAGCTAAGAGAAATTTCATGTAAATGTAAGTAATTTTTGCCATTAACAAGGATTTTTATGACAATTTTTCATTATATGTATATTACCATCGGCCTTGTGTTTGTGTTTACGGTGATGTTCTGTAAAGAAACGTTTGCAAAAAAATCGCTAAAGTTTGCTAGCGGATAGCACCGATTGCACAATATTAGGAAATATATTTTATGTAATATACCCAGTGACTTAACGCATTGTTTTGCTTATGGCCATATGTGTGTAAATGAATGGTGCTTACATCGGCACATGTCCTCTGACGTAACGTCAGGAGCTAGTGACAATGGATGATGACGTATAACAGGGTAGTAGTGGTGTCCCATTTCTTAGGGGAAAATTTTTAACCCTTACCCTTTCCACTTCATTTCAAGGAGCAAGGGGAAGGGGGGCGAGGGGTAAGCAAAGGGGTTGAAAATAGAATTAGGATTGGAACTAACTGTAGCATTTAATGTGCTGTTTTACATTTTATTAACAAAAACATTTATTGTAATTCAGAATCATCCGTCAGTTAAAAACTTAAGGGTGAGGTTTATAATATATTATTTATTATTATAATAAAATAATATTTCACTATTTTTATTGTATTTTTGATCAATTACATTCAGCTTTGTAGAGCATAAGCAACTTTCAAAACACATTTAATCTTACCGAGCTCAAACTTTCGAACTGTACTGTAATTTCCACTTTATATTAGGTGGCCTTAACTACTATGTAATTGCATTAAAACTAACTATTTGATTCAATGCACTTATTGTGTAAATACATGTTTTGTCATTGCACTTTTATTTAAAAAATACCTATATGTAGTTACATCTGTAATTATTTTCTGTAATTACACAGTTGACCTATCCCTTACACCTTAAACCTACTACCAAACCTGTCAACATTACCCATATCCAGAGGTGGTTGAAGTACACAAATCAAGTACTTGAGTAAAAGTACAGATCCATACTATAAAATATTACTCCAGTAAA
>JAUCMT010000002.1:10644900-10655746 GCA_032357475.1 Enteromius thamalakanensis | reverse complement strand
AGACACCGCTCAGCAGTATTTTGAAAGTGATTGCAGTACCAGTTTTGGCCATTTCTTACATAAGGCTCCTTTAAATATACATAATGAAGGTCAAAGACCAAAAGTGAGCAATACTGATCTAACTAAAGAGATGTTAACAGACTTTAAAAACTTTTGCATACATTAGATGCATTGACAAAAAGATCATTGCAAATGTTGTGCTCAACATCTATACACACTACCACTCAAATGTTTCTACTCTATGTATTAATTCTCATGTTTACCAGGGGTGCATTGATTTGATCAGAAATGCAGTAATATTGTGAAACAGTATTAATATTCAGAATAACTGTTTTGGATTTTAAATGTAATTAATACCTGTGATAGAAAAGTTGAATTTTCAACAGCCATTAAGTCAGTCTTAAGTGTTACATGATCCTTTAGAAACCGTTTTAATATGTTGATTTGGTTCTCAAGAAATGATTTTCATCATCAATAATCATGCTGCTTAATATTTATGTGGAAACTGAAAATAACCCTAACCCTAACCCTAACCCTACTTTGATAAAAAGAGTTCAGATAGCAGAATTTTTTATATTTTGTAATATTAAGTCAGTTTTATACAGTCTTAATAAAATAAAAGTACATATTACTGTAATTTCTTTCACTGAACCAAACTTTTAAACAGTAGTGTATGTCCAACCTGAACTTATGCTATAATATACAGTTAATATACAGTTAACAGTTCCTCTTCAGGACCTCGAGCCGCGTCAAACGAGACGCTATGGGGAACGCTTCCAGCGTGACGGCGTTCCCCATAGCATCTCGTATGATGTGGCGTCTCATTCATTTGAGGAACTAGAGTTATATGCGTAACCTAAGACGATATACTTGCTTTTCATGATTAGTTTTTGTTAGGGAGAAGCGTTTTTTTTTTTGTATACATACTGTATATTACAACTCTCAAAAAAGTGTAACAAATCACACTTCTAAATTCAAGTGCCATTTATTATGCCTTGCAGTTAATGTACAATGTCATTACCTAGTTAACACAAAAAAGCCGCAGTCATATTTCACTGCAAAATCTAAAAGTTTTGTGCACAGAAAATGAAGCATAGGACTTAGGAAAGCTTCAGGCAGACAGGGTTGTGAAATAGTGTGTGACTCAGACCAGAGTAGAAAAAGGGAGCAAGGGAAAAAGAGAATTGAGATCTAAACGGTGGATGCATCCCGTTTGTGTGTGTGTGTTCATGTATTAGGCGGACTCTTGCTTATCCAGGAGTGAAGAGTCTCGTGCTTTCTCTCTGTCTACGTCAGTGCTTGTAGCACGAGTGCAGCACTCCTGCTGCGAGAGGAATGTCTCCTATAGTGAGGAACCCCGACTGTTTTAATCCAATGCTCTGCCACTGTAAGGTTGCGTGCCATGACAACACCTTGTCGCTGATGTTCGGATGTAAGGTAGGCATCCTTCATCAGTGCTGTTTTGCAGGGAAAAGCAGTTTTGAGTTTTTGAGATTATCCAATATCTAGGAATTCAGTTGTTTTGCCGGATCAGGAAGTATTTCAGCGGGGTGACACTCAACATTTACTTCTCATGTGGATTATTAGGGCTGCAGTTGATCTGTGATCTATTGAAATGTGTTGCTCTTTGTGGATGATTTGTTATAAGTGACTGAATGATTTGAAGTGATTTATGACATGCCCTCACTTTGAAGACGGGCACCCATGTAATATCCCTTGGATCAAGATGCTAATCCCATGTCTGATTTTGTATTCAATTGGCGTGGTGCACTTGTTTGTTTGTTTGCAATCATGTATGGTTCTTCATTCAGAACCAATTAGTCCAGACGGCAGAGGCAGTCTGCAGCACAGCATGCTAATAAGATGATTCAGCTATGTAAGTAAAACGAATTACAGCTGCAGAGGGACTTCTGTCACTTGTTCTTGGCTATATGATGTCACTTGGTTGACTTTATATATAACTGATGGAAACATGCAGATTAGAGTATTTAATTTGATGAGCAATCTCTTAGAATAGAACGAGAAGCTTAATTTTGGATCTATATTATAACAGAAAATACCAAATAGTTAAAAACAGCTCATACAGACAGGTTAAATGATAAATCGTATACCTGTAGGAAGTTCAAAGGCACTGCCCCTTACAAAACCTTAACTATTATAATATGTAAGCATTTATAAAAATACTGATATTTTTATTTAATTATTTTTATTATAATTATTATTATTAGTAGTAGTATGTTTTTGCAGTTTGCTGCTTTAATTAACCCAGATTTATGCTGTTTAAATCTTTACAGTAAATGTAAGAGCATTATTATTTAATATGTGACCAGAGGTGTTAGTGTAAGAGTTCATCTTAAATCTGAGTCCCCCCCTCAGCTTTCTGAGTCATGCTGAGTTCTGCAGATACTGTCATGAAATTTACATTTCTCTAGTCTTCTTATGACATACTTTTTCCTACAATCAACTAGCTGTTCCTATTTCTGGACACATTTGTCTTACAACCAAATCTCCCAAATGTGATTTAAAAGAGTGTCATAGTTGAATGTGTAATATGGTTGTTTGTGAATATGGTTTTCAAACTTCTACTGAGTGTTCTGACATTTTAAGCAATGTTTGGGTGTGTTCCAAATTCCAAACCATTCCTTTTTAGAACACAAAAGTGTCTCCTGAAGATCCATATCCTGCTTGACTCTATCTACCATTCACTTTCTATGGGCACCAGCCACTTTTATCTTATAGAAGAGTGCAGCTCAGACGCTCTGATGGATTTATTTATTTATTTTAGCTTTATGAAGTGATTAATACGTGTCTCATAAAACACTTTATTTTACTTGGGCTTAAAATCTGGTTTTGTATTTTCTCAGTAGCTGAGGAGGTAGAAGTGGGAGGATCTTTCCAGCTGTTGTTAACCCTTCCTCCTCCTGCAGGCTGAATGAACCCTCTGAGCTGACAATGACGAGCTCTGGGTTTATTAGGCCGCAGAAAAGGGGTCAGTGCACACAGTCGCGAGGAGATTCCACACAATCCAGCACAGAGCCTTCAGCCATGCCACCTCATATTCCCATCTTCTCTCATCTCGAAGAGACAGAGAGAGGGAAGTGAGGAAGGAGCCTTCAGCACAGGGGCACGTGAACAAGCTAGATCCTCATAGTGTGTACAGCCTGCTCAGAAATACATAAATGCACCTTCGAACACAACATATTAGCACGTTTTGAAAATTGCCAAATGCATGTGATGTAGACTTTGCTAGCGGCGTCTATCACATTATCATGCTGCATATGTCCAACTGAAAGTGATATATTGTGATATATCACATATGTAATATTGTAGTATTATATTTGACACCTGTGTGTGGTGTGAAACAGCCATGTTAATCGAATACTACACATTTAGCATGCTAGCCTGATGCGTTTTTATTCCAGTGTCCTTTGTAACTTTTTATCTGTTTGTTTTAAACTTGATTTGTTTTATTTGACAACTTTAACATGATGTGCAAATGTTAAGCGCGTGAAACAATGCAATGGGTCTGAGGTAAGACACCAGTTCAGTCTGTGTGACACGCTGCTGCCAATCAACTATAGAGGGAGTGGCCTCTTTCTGTGTGATGCCACACCGACATGCATTTGAGAATGGCTTGATTTCAGAAGGGGCAACTTATTGTTTTTGTAATTTAATAAAATTAATTCTCCTTAAATTCTCCTAACAAAATACTTGTGGTTCTTTATTATTGTAGGGTGATTGTGTGCACAAACTCCCAACACACATTTCAGTCCAAACAGCTTGTAAAAGTACATCTGGCACTGGATGACCCCTTTAATAAACATTATGAGCACAATTCATTACTTTTTGCTATTCAAAAGAAAAAAAAACTATTGGTAAATATAATACATCAGCTAAAAACTTATTTGGGCATTGTTTTAGACAATGCCTAAAATATAAACATCTATACTTTTAACTACTGGGAAAAATACTTTTTCCCCCCTATTGTTTGAAGACACGAATCAAACTCTGTGATTAATTGTGCAACATGGAATTTGTAAAGGACAATTAAATCTGGATTTGTTCTAGGCAAATCCTACTTATTTATGAAATGACAAGTCTGATACATAAATTAAAGTCCACTAGAAACGTACTTTTAATTTCAGCCAGTGCAGAAATATGCTTGCCTTAGCAGAGCTCCTTCATTATCAGGTCTGGCTTTGATTATCCTGCGGCGCATCTGTAATAGATGGGCTACAGTGGTGCGTTTTCATACTGCATGCATTGCGGCGCAGCTATTGATTTTTGCACGCTGGGGAGCTCTGTGTACGCAGGGAAATTTCCTCGTACTGCCCGCTCGTGTCTAGGAAATAAATGGGCCAGGGGGCACTGCATTCTCTAAATAATAGGTCTACCCCAGAGGGGATGTGCGTAAGAAACCAGCGGTACAGCATTGTTGATTCTCTCAGTGAGTCAGAGGGCCCTAGACTCCATCACGAACACAGAGACCATCAGAAGCAGCAGACTGAGGGTCATTCATTCAGATGCTGTTCATTAAAGGTTTTATGGAGTAAGTACAATCGGGAGGGCGGCTTTGAGATCATCTGAAGCCCTGGAGTTTCTTGTCTACTGGAGAGGGATGTGTGAGAGAGGCAAGTGTAAATTGCTGAAAGAAGCGTTCTGATCAGCGGAGGAAGCAGATACTGTATGCATACAAATTCCAAAATCTCTTGCCCATCAATTCTACTTCATCCAGAAAATACATTCTAAGCATTTATCATACCCTCAACAAACACAATCACAATCCAACTCTAGACACAAACACACACACGATTCCAAGCATGCACTCAGAAGTTTTTCCCCATCTGAAAGGGTAAAATCATTTCTCGCTCAGATATGTCAATCATGGCCGAAATGCTAAAATCAATCACGTATCATCTGGAGGTGATAGCCACTGAGATGGCAGCAGAGAAAGTGGCAGTACACCTTCATATGACAGAGCCTTAGAAAAATAGAAAGGAGAAAAGGAAAATGTTCAAATGAAAAAGAAAGAAAGAAAGATTAGAGATTAGTGGTCTGTAACATAAGTAATCCCACAGTTATTGCTGTTGGCAGATGGATCGGGCTGTGTGAACTCGACAGGTTGTAGCAAAATGATTAAAATGTGCGTGTATTGTATGACAGTGTTAGTAGAACACACACACACACACACACATATTCAGATCAGCATTAGTCTCTCAGCAGCCAGATTCAGAGCCATATGATCCCATTGATCCCAGTTAAATTACTGAGCCACATCATGACCTTGATTTTATGTGTCCCCCACATGCAGTTATGTCATGTCAAGGGTGAACCATCGGCATGTACCCATAGCCTCCATCTCCATAAAATAACACAAAATAAGTGTTTTGTAATCATAAAAATATTTTTTTCTGTTCATCTGACAAAACTAAGTCCTCCTTTTTTGTGTGCCATATACTGTAAGACCACGACCACTTCTCCACAAAACAATAAATTCCTGACATGTACAAATCAAGCTCCGCTCTGACAGGAATGATGATGGCATGCAGTCATAGCCGGGATGTGTTGGTATGCATGAGGAACATACAGTAGGAAGGGAAGAATCCTGGCTCATGTAAAGGGCAGAGGCTCTGACAGGGGACCACATCAAAGTGATCTGCAGCTCAGGCTCCTGCAGGTTACCCCCTACTGTCCAGTCTATATCACCTTCTCAATTTGCATCTAACACCGTGACCGTATAGCAAGAGGAGGCCACTGCAAGGACTTAATCTGAAAGAAATAAGCAACGGATAGAAAAAGGAATAGGAAAAATACTGATGATTTCTGAAGGATCACTCTTGAGATCTTGAGACTGTAATAATGGATGCTGAAAATCCAGCTTTGTCATCACAGGAATTAAAACAATTAAAGCCTAAAAATATAACTATTTTCTATTTCATGTTAGTATTTTTACTTTTTTAATCAAATAAACTTGTCTTAAAATCTTACAAAAATCTCTCAGCATGGATAGCCTTGTGAGCAGGCTTTCAAATCTTACAAAAATCATTATATACAAAATGTCTTTAAAAAGTTAATGACAGAGGATGGCAAACATGATGACCATTTGATCTCCACACAACACATGGAGGCACATTTGGCAGTAGCTCGCCACCCTACTGGCAAACATTCCTGAAGCGTTCACTCTGCAAATGTTAACAGGTGAAAAGCTCTTAAGGTTAAGAGCCTTAAATCAGATGTTTCTCTTTAAATTGCCTTTGATCCATCTGAAATGGAAGAGCAGAAGGTAGACTTTTATTCCGTGCATGCTGAAATATCAACATCAAATTAGACACAATTTTGCGGATGGCAGTTCCATCAAGGTTTTGTAAAGGAGCACGGGATGAGGGCTCGGAATCTGCCCCTTCCAGGAAATCTCCCACTGCCTGCCATATGCATTTACCCTCTAATAGCAAATCAATTTCTCTGGAGGCCTTATTGTGTAATGGATTCTGGCTGAAACGCAACCTCCACTGCCCTCCCTTCCAGTTTTCACTGTCTTCTCCTTCCGACCGCCTCTCTCTCTTGGTATCCAGCCTGTGGTGGGTAATTTGGGGTGTTAATTGCAGTGTGTTATTTTGTCCTGTCAGAATGGAAAGGAAGCACTGGGAAGCCACTTTAAGATGCCAACATGTATGCGCACATGGAGCTCTCCATGGTGCTGCAATGCTCTCTTGTACTTTACACAAACGATATGTCTCAATGGGACCCGATAGCGCTCTTTCTCTGCCAGTGACTGTGCTGCTTTAAAGTGCACTAAAACTGAGTTATATCACCACTGCACTAGCAATCACCTGAACCACAGGGAAGAATCATGTGCTCTATTTAAACTACCAATGACTCACTGGTAAATGTGGCTACTGTGGATAGGAAATAGTTTTAAGTGCATTGTACTCTTTTCGGGGAATATATTTCTCTCTTTAACAAAACTGTGAGGTGTGCACTGATGGAGCTAAACTCGCGTTTCCAGGTGCACTATGTGAGATTAAAGGCAGTCGGTACTTTAGACACTCCGACACAAATCAGGAAGTGTAACAGCAGAGGGTGCACAGCAGCAGGGAATGAGGTAGATAAGAGCTCTCGAGTCTCGATACAGAAGTTTGAGAACAGGAAGAGATTAGGACCTACAGTCCACTTTTTTTTTCACCAGAAGAGTGCAATGTGATCAAGAAAAGAGAAAAAAAAAACGTTTTGAAATTACGCAGCAGGAGAACACAGCTGCCTGTTTAAAATGTTTAGTTACAGTGTATATTTATACTAGATGTTTGATACACACATACAACATGTCAGAAAATCTGAAAAAGTATGATTTTAGATGTTTGTGAAAGTCTCTTACGCTCACCAAATCTTCATTTTTTTAATCAAATACACAAAAAACATTGTCTTTTGTAATACATATTTAAAATATAATTGATTTCTGTGATGGCAAAGCTGAATTTCCATTATTCTGTGTCACACGATTCTTCGTAATCATTTCAATATGCTGATTTTGTGCTTAAATATTCACATTTATTTTAGATTGCAATAATGTGCCACAATATTACTGTATTTTCAATGTATCCATGATGACCAAAAGCATTTATGTAAATTAAATTGCATAATTTTGCCCAAGACAAATTTTCTTCTCTTAAAAGGAGGTTCATTTTCTGTCAGCAGCTCACTGCAGTGACAGGCACAGTTTGAGTCATGAATATTCATAAATGATGTGTTATTATTCATAAATTCAAAAATTACTTTTTTTATACTATAAAAATGATTTGCTTAAAAGGTGAACGTTGGCCACAGCGGCATAGCATTTTACTGTTTGCACATTTATTTAACCTACTGTCAAAGCAACCAGATGTCTGATTATAAAGTCTGTATGGATAGGTACTTTTTTGCATTCTGAGTGATGTCAGGAAAAACAAACCTCTTTAAAATATCCAAACAAATATAGTCCTTTCTAAAAGTCATAATGGTACGCCCCTGCATGTGATCAACAAATATAGACAAGCGACCCTTACTCTGAAAAAGCAAGCTCAAATCTCTCGAGTTTTCATTTTTATTTTAAAAAAGGATGACAGAGTGCAGCCATATAATGAGCTGAGCAGAAACAATATAAACATGTGCTGGGCGTCGGGTCCTGGAGGTCTTTGAAACCCTGTCAGTAAAACCCACTTCTCATTCTCTCTGTCGTTTAGCACTTGCAGTGCAGCATAACCCTGTTAGAGCTACTTACACTCATTAGAGATACAGGGTGAAGGTCACACACACACACACACACACACACAGACGCACACGCAAACACACAATAACAAGGTCGGACTCAAGCGTGGGTCTGATTATTAAAAACATTGCAGTCGGGCACATCTGTTACCAGGCAACTGCCAGGATCTGACTGCATTCATGAGCTTTAAGAAGACAGAGTTTAAGAAGGTAGGACACAAAAACATGTGTCCTAACTATAATACATCAATGCTGGGATTTGCTGCAACAACTGAGACAAATGGCTAACTGTATAACCACATATAGTGTAACAGCGACAGTCAAGTTCAAAATATTTCCTTTTCATCAGTGATTTCGCCTATTTCATCATCATCATCGTGTTTTTAGCTTGAAGGATGTATTTGAAACAGTCTGCGAGGACTGATCAGGATGCCTAGATGTGTTCTCTTTTATAATCCCCGGTCTCTGTAATCTGCAATTAAGGAGACAGTTTAGTATTCATATCACTGTGTTTGCTTTGGTTAAGAATGACCTTCCACAGCATCTGTGTGAGGAGAGAGAGACAGAGAGCTAAGGAACAACAAGATGCCTTTGAAACCGCACCATCTCACTGGTTAAATATGATGTTTTATTGACTGATAATGCAATCCTCAATAATGTAGTCTTGCATTTAAGACTCAACCAGCTTATTCAAATAGATGCAGTGCATTTAAGTACAAATTTTTATACATAGCTGCTTAAATGCTCCATTATTGACTTTGCTGATATATTTTACTTTAACTAAAAAACTAGAAAAAGTAGAAAACTACCAGCAACAGGTTCTATAATTAAGGTTATACAATGAAGAGAAACAGATGGGTAGCACATGTGACTCTCTCCTGGCTGTTGCTCTAGAAGCATATTTCTACTCTCTCATGTAATTCACCAATTCAACAGATGTTAAGTGTGTTTTGATGATTTATATGTCAGCATCTGTTGATATATAAAATGTACCCTTTAAAGATTCTTGCAACTACTCATATACGCTATATATCAGTTTCTTCTTGATATGACTTCTTAATATTCTTTTTGTGGGTAAATTATTGAGTGGTTAAGTGGTTCACAGGAGCCCAATATCTCTAATACAGTCTAAAGTGTTCAAATCCGAACACTACGATCGCCATTGGAGTTAAGAGATTAGCGCAGGCCAAGGATTCTCACTGTTTCAGACCGGGCGCAAATTTTCGGAACTCTCAACTTGCATAACAATGACATTTCGACTGAATGTTATTTCAAAGACAATGACATTTAAAGTTTAAGTACTTTTGTCAATGTTAAAATACTTTCTCCTCTTAATGTTTAATATGCAGGCATGGTAATAAGCAAGCCGTTTATAGATTAGCTTGTCAAAAAGATTTATAATTTATAAATTTACAGCTCAACCAATGGTCTACTTGTCCAAACTACACTATAACAATGTTGGAAAAAGACTGGAATCATGACAAATGTGGCACTTTTACAGAAAAAAAGTAAGAATGCTGCAGTAAAACCTGTCAAATGGTTGACTAAAAATTACACTGTCATATACGGTGGATAAAAACTGTATATGCTTTAACATCCAGTTTATACTGTGGTACATCTATGAACTATTATATAATTTACAGTGTTAAAAACAATGGTTAAAGAACATTTACGGAAGTCATGCCATCACATAAAATCTAATCAGTTGAGCTAACTTGAAAAAAGCAAAGTAAAGTGAAATAGAAAGATTATGTTGTACTGACTAATGCTTAGTTAGTACAGTTTACTTAAATGAGAGTTACAGTAACTAAAAAAATAACTGTATGGTGTACTTCATCCTTTGCTTTAGATTTACTCACTGACTTAATATAGACACTCAATGGTTCCCAGAGTGCATTGCGGCAGAATAAATTATTCAATTGCTTTGTTTTACAGATGTTGTTGTTTTAATTTGCAAATTTAAGAAAAAGAGCAAATAAAATGGTTTGAAATTCATAAAAAGGTAATTTAATTTAATTGTTATCATTGTTGTGATCTGCATGCAGAATGATGAAGTCAATTCGTGACTTCAGCATGTCATCACAATAATTAAAATTTTATATCATCCAATTTCTCTAGTGATTTATGAAAAAGATCAAGTGTAAAAGAATGTTTATAAAACTCAAATAGAAAACTTGAGAAAAATCACTAGAACATAACAACATTACTATATAATGTGTTGATTAAGTAATAGGTCGCTTGTTTAAAGCAACCTATTTTTCTTCCTTTGAAACCAAATGACTCTAATTTCATGTTGCATCACTGCGTTAATAGGAAGAAAATTATAATGATGTGTAGACAAAGTTCTAAGTGTACAACCAAAGGGAACATTTGGTTGGACATTTAAAACATTTTAGGAAAATCTTCTGTGGCATGTTCAGTTGTATTGAAAATTTAAAATTGAAGATGACTTGGTTATATTTCACTAGTTGAATTCACTCGTTTAACAAAGGGGCAACCTCCCGCTCCCTCTAGTGAAACCAACACGAAAGTGATTAAAACTGCAATTCATCGACTAGCCGCTGGGGGCTGGCTCCAAAAGGGAGTCAATCACATTGACTCTCCA
>JAUCMT010000002.1:10596861-10618410 GCA_032357475.1 Enteromius thamalakanensis | reverse complement strand
TAAGGAGATTGGTGGCAGCTGCGATCGTTCGTGCGTGCTTCCTCCTGAAATTCGATTAATTGCTTAATCGTCATTTATTATATCATTTTTTTGTAGTAGTGTATTCTTAATGTGTGTTTAATAACAATCTTTTACACTTGAAATGTTTTTCATAAACAGTTTGAGAAGCTTTTATTTTGGATTGTATAATACTTAAATTATTGTGGTAACATATTGACCATCATTCTGGATGCGAATCACAACAATGGTAACAATCAAATTAAATGTATTTTTATTAATTGTATAACCATTTAATTTGCTCCTTTTTTCTGCTACTACTGACACAAGACAGCAAAAAAAATTGCAAATAAAAACAACAACAACCGTAAAACAAAGCAACTGTATAATTTATACTGCCGCATAGCACTCTGGGAGTCAGTGTGTTGCTTAGTCAGTGAGTAAACCTAAAGTAAAGGATCAAGTACATCCTATTGTTCTTAGTTACTATAACTCTCCTTCAAGTAAACTATACTAACTAAGCATTTGCCAGTACAACATACGGTTATTTCACTTCGTTTTTTTAAGGCACTTGGTTTGCATGCTTTTTTTTTTTTAAGTAAGCACAACTAATTAGATTTTACAGTGTGGAAACCACTCAAAGCATGCAACTATGCAGATTACCCAACCAGCTGCATAGGAACATCCAGGTAACACCCACAACACCCTAGAGATGTTTGAGTACAGGAAATTAAAGCATTACATTTTTTCATTAGGAATGGTTAGATGCAACATAATGCAACTACTGAAGTCTATAGATTATCAGAGAATATGCTGCGTTGTTGACAGATGCGTTGTTTTGTATTAAAATAAATGTTCTACACAGCATAATAATAAAATCAAGATCAACAAATAAAATTAAGATTTTAACAAAAATCTGTTTCCACTGAACTTTCATGTTTCAAAACACTCTGTTCATTTTACTGTAGGCTCCTTGATGAATAAAGCAGATAACAAATCGGGAGGCCAATAAAAAAAAAAGATATTTTGCTGATCTAATAATGGGATGGTTTTGAAGATGTGCACTAACACTTGTGCTTATGAGTGTGTCACTGATATAAAAGAACAGACCCTGCATCTGTTAGCTGTTCATGTTTACCACTCTAACAAGGCACAGTAAGGGGGTAACATGAGTACTCCCTCTCAAACACACACACACAGACAGTCTGAGTCCAAACAGCAGAGTAGCCAGGCCGAAACATGAGAGCCTGTGTGAACAATGGCGTTATTCTGAGGGGAGCAGATGAGATGGCAGACGGATGAACGACGTAGTCAGAGATCCTGATTGGAGCTGATCAACAGAGACCGCGTTAACACAGACTGGGAACATGTTCAACTCACATAATCTCCATTCATTCCACCTTTCTTTCTGCACTTTATCAAGGGGATGTCTCGTTAAGCAATGGTGTACCTCAGGGCTCAGTGCTGAGCCCAATGCTTTTCTTCTATTTACTAAATATTATAAATGTGTGCTTCACCCTTGAGGGGAAGTGTCATTACCACTAGCTGAAGCAAACATAAGAAAGAGCACCATGCACCAGGGGATAAGCTCTGACCACAAACGCCCCCTTTGACACATGAACATCAAAACACATGCAGCCGCATGCTTGCTGGGAAGTTTGCTCATACAGCAGTAAACGGGGTTTCACACATCTAACATAACTACAGTAATCGTAAAATCTCCATGATTATAAAAACAAAGCAAAAATTTATTTCTGATATACAGAAAGGGAAAAGGCATGACATCAAGTGCTCATTAGTTGGCTCTCCAGAATACTCGATTCTAAAAGAAACACAGAAGGAAACGGAAGAGAAAAGAGACAAAGTAAAAATATAATAAAAAGTGTGAGAGAGATGGAACAAGAAAATTAGACCAAAATTAAATGAAAGAGAGAGATAAGCGTTTCTTACAGCAGACTGAAAAACATTCTCGACAACAGTTGCAGTGCCAACTTACAATGTTTACGACTTTGACAACTACAGCATCGAAGCACCACTTAATCACTTCAGTTTACGTTCCTCCTCTCCACACTTGACATGACGTGCCGTATAAAGTCTTTTTTGCTTACCTCTGGGGTCCTCACTTTCTGTTCCTGCATGCTTCTCTGAGTGTGTGTGTGTGTGAGCGTGTTTCAGTAAGTATTCAGTCGGACAGTAGAGAGGTGTTCATGTTCTGTGGAGTGGCTTCCTTTTCTCTGGGCAGAGTCAGAGACTGTGTTCATCGTGCTTGTGTGTGTGTGTGTGTGAGAGAGAGAGAGCATGCCAGAGATGTGGGGAGGCCCTGAATCACTTCCCCACCGCTGCATCCAGCACTCTGCGGCACTCAGCAAGTCTACTGCAGGGAGTACAGCCAAGCAGGAACCAAGAGAGGAAGGGCCACAGAACCCACACGGAAAAGTCGTACTGCAGCACAGTTACCGCTCAGGAAGTTGACAGTTGACAGGTACAACTAGCTTATATGAACCTCAAATTAAGTATCAAAGCCCACAATACTGCAAAGTGTAATAGTTAACGTAAATCTAAAGAATAAATCATTCTGCATCCTTTGTAGGACAGAGTCTGGTGATGGTCAAGCGCTCACGTGACATTGCGGTGCTCCGTGGCCATGAATACCTATCATTTGTACATGTTATTAAGCAATGCAGTTTAAAAGCAAGGGAATTTATACCACTGAAATGCAATTAGAAGCAAAAAAGAACTCTATGTGCATGCTGTCTGTCTGTTTCTGAGCACTGTCAACAAGGTGTTTACCTTCTTCTCTTAACTTTACTGGGATGGAACAGCTAAAAAACAAACTTGGTATGCCTCAAAGTCCTATATGTAAATCATCATTGCTCTTTACTAAAGTACTTTTGTAACTTTGATAAGAAGGAATGCATCTTTATTATTTTTTTGTACTATTATTTGTTGTCAATTTCTTATACGTATTGAGCTTGAGTTTTTTGACAACAATTATAAAATTTCTATGGTACCAAAATCATTTCATGGAGTGTGTAACACACCTCTATGTGAACAAAACATTCTGCAAGGTTTTAAATCTGAAAGTGCACTATGTATAAAGTTATATGATTTTTTGTAATTGCAAAGCCCACATCTCACAATATTAGGTTTCATTGTTCTATTGTACTATTTATGTTATTATTATTATTAGGCAGCCTATTAACATTGGGCTATTATTATTGAATTGCCCCACTGTTTCCCCTCAGCAGCGCACATGCAAATCAAGATCAAAATTGGACTGGGTGATAAACCTTTATTTACAAATTATGGAACTTTTTTTTTTAACAGCTATTAATGAATATGCCAAAATGTTGCTTTTTCGTCATGGTAATAATACTAATTAATAAATGCAGTTAACAAGTTATCAGGCTCATCATGGGACACGCGGTCCGGAGCGCTGTATGACTTATGTATCCGCTTTATTTAACTTAAACCAAAATATGACGATATGAAAAAGGACCATATCGCGCAACCCTAAACACTAAAAACTTTTAACTTCAGAACTTAAAAAAAAAAAAAAAAAGACTATATACTATGCTGGTTATTATAGGATCTTTTATGTTGTGTGTGTGTCTGCTAGCAAAGCCTGACAGGAACAAGCTGTGACCATATGATTAATATGTGCATGTGATACAGTGATAGACAGCCGTGTGTGTTTGAAATGCAGCAGGTTTAATGAAGCTGTAGTGGGCCATGGTGACTCTGGCTGCACTAATGAGAACACACAGAAACCACACTCACATACACTATGAAAAAAACATAGGCATGAGAAAACACAAGCTTGTCTGCTTCTAAAAAAGCTCCAGGGGAACAGACAAGAATTTCACAAAGACATCAAACATCAATACCACTGTCTGACTGCTTGTTAATTCTAAAGTAAAACTACCATGACAAAATCCAGCCAAATATAAAGACATGCAAATTTACCAGGCGCTGCCTATAAAAAACCGTCTCACTGAAAATCTTGAAAATAAATTTACATAACCATCATCAAGGAGAAAAAAAATACAAAGTGCAGATCCAGGTTAGAGAAGGCATCTCTGACTCTCTGTAAGTGTTACCGCATTCATCATCAGAACTGAATGAGATTTTCTTGTGAAATATTCATGACGGCATGACTCAAAGCTTGCTCAACATTTTTAGCAGATGGGTCAGTACTGTCTGGGTACCTCTCTCTCCCAGTCTGATTCCACATGCCGGAAAGCCCTATGGTCCCCGGCTGCACACGCATTGGTTGGAAAAGCTGCAATGTAGAGCATTAGTGGGCACAATGTGTTCGGACAGAGTGTTCCCTTGAAGTGAGAGAGCAAAAAACTAAATGCAACTCCATTCCTGGCTTACACTATCATTATCTTGAAAGATAGGACATGCAACATGTTAATTGCCATCAGCTGGCTCTTCAAGCCAAATATAAATTCTAAAACTGTGCATAACAAGGGCCAAATCCTTTTGCTTAGCTTAGTTTGTGTGTGTGTGTGTGCATGGGTGTGCTAACACAAACACATTATATATTTACAATTGAATGCATTCTTGCTGCATCAATATAAAAACAAACATTACAATAATGCATGTCAATCTAGACTTTGAAAAGTAGCTTTCCAAAAACGACTGCTAAATCAAGTCCAGTGATTCATGATGCTCCGAGAACTAGGAAAGTTGTGTAGCAGTAGCAGTACTGACGTGGGAAGAGAGCATTGAGTAATGTTACTGAATACAGCTGGCCTTTAGTTCTGAGATGCCCACTGGTATAGACAGATCAAGTGTGTTATTATACAGCCTACTAATGCCAGAAAGAAAAAGACAGATAGAGCTCAGTTTCACTCTCCGACACACATCCACCCCCATACGTACTCTCACATCCAGGCTTCTACACACACTGGCATTAATCTCTTCCCACACATTCACAACCCCTCACACTCCCACATTCAAGTATCACACACACACTGCAAATGTATTACTATCCGCTTGTTAAGTGACGTAAGTAGTGCTGTTTCCGGGTCCAAGCCTCAACTCGCTTCACCTGAGAATACTACCTTGTCAAGTCCATCAGACTTAACAAGCGGATAATCGCTCAGGAAGTAAATCATCAATCCGGTTTTTGGCTTCCAATGCACACTTCCTCTCCTCCCATCACTAGCATGTCCACCCTTGCATCCGCGGCATCATGTTTACTGCCAGCTTGATGCATGAGAACACAGTTCTCTTAAATAAATCCATTACAAGCTGCAGAGGAAAGCAGAATGCCACCTACTCCAAGCAAGCAGCCAACATGAGAAAAGCCACACGAGCCTCCGACGAAATCTTTTCTATATATGCATGCCTGCAGAGAATAGAAAACAGCCGAGGTGTAGGTCAATTCACAACAGTGTTTCAGAGCTTTTTTCTGTATTCTTCAACAAAGTTTTTGTATGAAGCAGAGGGGACTTTTTCACAGGCAGCGCTGCCCCACCTTGGCACTTCCTGCTCTGTCAGCAGAGGGAGGTGGGGGATGTGAGGCTGACAGGTGCAGTAACAGTTTCTTGCATATTAAACACCTCTCACTCTTTAGCAGACAAAATCAAGATAGGAAACTGCGGCAGAAAGGACTGGGACAGGCAGGTATAATTATGGCGATGTTAACAATGCTAACAAAACAATAATATATAATATGCACGCATAAAAAGCTACTTCACAGTGTTTACAGAAAATAGTAGCAATTATTTAAATCTGATTCTGATAAACCTCTGCTAATGTGAATCAAAATATAATGAAAAGACTAAATATTTTATAAAACATTGCGTCCAAAGATTGTTTTTTGTGCGTGCGCGTCCGTGTTTGAAATAAGTCTCTTATGGCTACATTTAATTGATAAAAAAGTAAAACAGTAATATTGTGAAATTTTTTTAAATGAATATATTTATTTATTCCTGTGATGGCAAAGATTTTTATCAGTCATCAATTTCACCCGATCTTTCAGAAATCATTTTAATTTACTTTATATATTTTTAATAGTACAGTGTGATGCTGCAAAACCACATTAGCAAGTTTGCATTAAACTATAGTGTTACTGAGATAAACTATACTAATTTACACTTTAATATTTTAAGAGACAAAACATTTTTTTTAAATGTCCAAATTTAAGCATTTCCACACTGATACTAAGACTGGTAAAATACCTTCTGGATAAACCTCATCCAGAAAATTAAAAGCGCAAAACAGCCAAATGTGTCATGCTTGACAGAAAGATATCCTGGTGTGGCAATTCACAGATGCCACAACCACCTGTGCAGCCACATGGCATAATTGTACAGCCCCATGTGACACTCACACATGTATATTACACACACTTACAGCATGGTCTTACCTTCAGATTGGACCTCAGTGCACAATAACATGCAAAAAACATTGCAGGTACTGTGTGGCATAAGGATTGGTGTGGCAGCAAAGCTTCTGAAGGGAAGGAAATCAAGAAGAGGAAGAAAGAAGTCGGAGACGGATCACATCCCTCGATATGCGCTCCCAGCAGAGCTTTGCGGCTGGCTGCCGTATTCGTCTCTCTGGGATAGGGACTCACACATGGGCATCAGGCATGCAGGGAGAAATACGCTATGCTTTGTAGCTGGATGAGGCATTTTATCTGACAGCAGTAGGAAAAGCACACCGCCGAACGGGGGATTCTCTCTTTCTGTCTTTTCTCTCTCCATCTCACTCTCTCCCTTTCACTCCCTCTCTTTAATACAGCCCAAAGAAGGGGCAGGAAATGAGCGAGGGAGAAGATTTTGGAGGTTACTTGATACTATTACCGCACTCGATTCGATACACACGTACTGTAAAACAGTAGCAGGTGAAAAGTATGGCGGTATTTATTTGAATAATTTCCACTATGCTGTTATATAACACCCCTCAAGACTCTCTCTACAGAGGAACGCTGCTTAAAAAGATGCATTCTTTAGACTAGAAAGCAACAGAGCTGCAAGCAGCAGGTTTGTCGTTTAACACACAATCTACAACACAGCCTGCTTTTGGTGGATATTTGTGGGAGGGTTTGATCCACATTTCAATATGTCAAAACACAACGCACCCAATGAGATTACCCACTTGGTACTGATAAATGCATAATTTATGTATAGCTTTAGAATGCAAATCAGAAATCAAAACTAATAGCAGGATTCTAAAAATATAATATACAAGTGCATCTGAAAAAAAAAAAATGCATGTTAAAGTAACAATGCAAGTTCTCACATTTGCATGTGGTCCTGTACTGGACTTTCATTTCTCTGGATTTTAATACTTCAAACTGCACCAGCATATAACAAACACAAGGGGGCAGGAGTCTAACTCAAAATTGTCAATTTGGCTCTGTATCTCCGTCTGCAATGCTGGACACAAGTTATAGAATGTAGATAATGTGGCCATTTTGCTTCATTATTATAAACTATACTTGTCTGAGGTAAACAAAGTGCACACAGCAGGATTGGATTACTTGTCAACCATGTAAGTGCTTTAATCATTGTGCTGTGAATCTGTTGATACAGCTTAGCCCAGAAGAGCTCCACTAAAGCAAAATGAAATTAGAGGGGAAGAGACTTGAGACGTAAGTACTTGAGATGAAAGAGTGTACTCAAACTAAAATCACACCTCACTAAAAAATTTTAAAAAATTGAGAAAGAAATAAAGAATACAAGAAAGAGGGGCTAAAACTAACTTTGGCCAGTGAGGTTAGAATTTACCAACCAAACTTTTAAAACTCTAACCGTGAAACTCTTTTTGTAAAACAGACAGCTGTTACTACTACAAAGACTAGACAAGGTTTTTAATTTGCCCTTTAATTTCAAGAAAAAACACCAACAATCACATTTATCGATTTATTAATCTTAATTAACGTTTTGGAGTTTTTTTCTTTGCATGTTTTCGGCAAACGAAGAAGGCCATCATGTTAGTCGCAGAATCAAACACAAGTCAAGTCTGCGTAACATGCTAAAAGAGAGAACCGTTATGACGTTTTGATGGTTGCTCATAATGCATGACCCCAGTACACATTATTATACCGTGGCTACCATTGTTGTGCAGTAATGCGTTACTGAGTAACACACTACTGTTAATGAATTAGTTTTTTATTAATTGAGTATTTCAACATTTTATCATTTTTAATTATAGTTTCAAGCCGACGTTTCTATATGCTACTCGCTACTTACATTGCTGACAGAATGCACTGTTTCAATCTATATTGTATAAAGGATTTAGCACACATACTGTCAAGTGCAAGTGGATTAGAAACCTGCACTCCCGCGGAAAATGGCGCAACGGAGTGTGGCGCAGGACAAGATTACAGAGTGCTGGTAGACACTCATCTATTGCACAAAAGCAACAAGAACTAATATAAATTTAAAAAAAAGGTTCCTATTTGGGCTGTAACTCCTGTTTGCTGCATTGAGCAATGCTGATTTCTGGAATGCAATGGCAGTCAGGAGAGCAGTGCTGAAATATGCATCCTCACGAATCCTCTCATTCGATTATATTTTGCAGACATTATGAAAGATTCATTATGCACATATGCATGGTGTTATAATAGAACTTTGTGAGATTGCAATTAAATGATTCCATCTTTTTAGAGATTTTAAAAGCTGCCTAACCATGTACGGAGCAGCGTATGCTTGCTTCAGTTAAAAAAAAAAAACAGTGTTTTGTGAATGTTGATGCTTTAATAACAAATATTTATTGGGAGTGCTTATTTCATGTAAATTTCATGGATGTAGTCACAAAAAAAAAAATCAAAAATAATTTAACTAATTACTTTTGAAATTAAGTGACATGATTACGTTTAAAAGGAGCAATCAGTAATTTAATTTCATTTTCTCATCTAAAACACTGGTGTCTACACTGACTGCAACAAAGACCATTAAAAATCATTTGAACTTTGTGTCAGTACATCATAAACAGAAGGCGCCAGCAGTTCACTGTTGGAGATTTGTCGTGTCACATCGCATCCAGTGTAGACAGAGCTGATTATAAAGCTTTCTTTTATTTTGCGATGTAGATACGGTGCCAGATTATGAAGAATAAAGAAATAATGCAGCGATATCTTCTCAGGTAAATGTTATTAGATCCGTGTCTAGGGACAAGATAGCTATCACACTGCTCTGACTTTATCAGACCATTTGCATACTTTTATTTAATTCACTCTAGTTGAACCAGTCACAAGGATCTTGTCTTCAGAAAAGACTATTTTATTTGTCAGAAACATGCCCTGTTACATCACCGACTTTTTCAACGCTTGGCGAGTTGTCATTTTAGATCCTATAATATTTTATACATATTTTATAATTTTTATTATTAGGTTTTATTACTATTCTGCATTTTTGATCAAATAAATGCTAAGGAAAAAGCAAGGGCCACAACTATACTCATAACTACAGTTTTAATAACTTCTAATTGTATGAGAAAGGGAAATCCATACTACTTATGAAATACGAAACCATTAATATCCAATCAGAATTCTCACAACTTTATACATTTGACAACTGCAGCACGTAATTATGACTGATCATAATTATGATTGATTGCTATTGTGTGTTGGTGTGGGGACTACTATATGTCCTTGATAATCCTTGACCACTATAGTTGTCACACAAATACACACGGTTGGCATTCTAGTAAAAATTCAGTTTACCATGTTAAAATGCTGTAACTATTAATTGTGCGTATTCAAAATGTCCTTTTGTACTGCCCAGTGAAGACTGTTCTAATATCCAGCTGAGGAGCACATGGGAGTGTTTGTGACTGTGTGAGTGTGTAAATCAGAGCTGGGTGGTGTTGTGAAGCGCGGGCGAGCGCCAGCATGCAGTGGGAGGCATCAGAGATGCTTTAGAGAATATATTTTTGGTGCCAGCCTCCCTGTTACCAGGGAAACTAGTTGTTCTGTGGTTAGCAGCTTTACAGTATAGACGAGCACACAAGAAAACGAGGGAGAGGAGGAAAAGGCGATGGAGAGAATGTGGGGGTGACAAAAGAGAGGGAGTGCTGAGGCAGAAGACTGAGGGGGTGGAGAAAGAGAGGAGGTGAGAGAAAGAGCGGAGGCGACTGAATTTACCAATTAACCACTGGGAACTGCAGCTTTTGCACCAAAATAGCAATTTAGGTGAGTTCACGCCAGATACTCTGTCCGAGGCCAGTTTTAGAGGGTGCATATATACTTTTTTACCTTAGAAAACTTCACTTGCTGTGACCTGACGTTCAGGCTCGGACGTAAATAGATACAGAAAGACACACTGGACAAAAAAGGATGTATAAGCTGGAGCCGTGGACAGGACGAGAGAGACAAGCAGGCAAAGCTGCACTGAAGCCAAAACACTTTAACAAGCACAAATATATCTCCTCCCAGAGGCAGCTCCTGCTGAAGCTATGAGTCATACACTCTCGCTCATGCACATACACACATGCTCCATCATCCTCTTTTAACACTGATATACATTTTTAAAAAACACATAAGGTCACGTTAAAGGTGAAGCGTGTCATTTTTACATCACTACTGGCACCAAACGGAATTAAAAAAATACTGACTGTTACTGAACGCTCCCCCCAACTGATATTGGTCCACATTTTTTGATGTTAAAAAACTTTCTTATAACACAGTAATAGGCAGAGGCTATATTTACTCCAACCGTCAGCTGTAGTAAAAAAAATAACACTAAAATGTATTTGGAATTGAAATGAGACTTATTTTGTAATGCAGTTTAATTTTGAAAGTAGTACTGAGGTCCAACTACAGATATAGTATATTTTAATGTGCTAAAGTGGAAATATACTATTTTGCATCTAATACATAAACAAGAAAAAATGCAGATAAAGTGAGAAAACTCAATTTACAGATATGTTATCTGAAATAAAGACAACAAGTAGTGACAGACTTAGTAATGTGCTTCTGGGTAAAATGGGAATAATATGCAAGGAGAGAGAGAAAGTTCCATTCATGCTGACTTTAAGGAGATTTTTTACTGAAAAACAAGCGTTCAAAAAATGCTAATGCATAAGACACAGCTCCAACGCTTGGCAATTCTGCATTTAAAGTAACTCTATAGCTACACATACACTCATAAACAGCCTAAATAATCTCCTTAAGGCTTTAAAACCCTTTGCATCAGGGACACAAACTCACGTCGGGGCTGCGTGAAGAAAATCCAAGCCAAAGCATAAACTTCAACGCGTAACTCATCTTTCATCTCTTATGCTATAGACATGAAAGATACATCAAATCATACAGATTATCGAGTTACACATCCTCCTGGCAGCCAAAAAATGCATCTACAGTCTAGAATATCACAGAGACAGAACACCTAAGCAACAGCACAGTAGTGCTCTGGCAACCACCCACCCCAGCACTGTAGCAAGCACCACATTCAAGGAAATCTGTGTAGCAAATGAATTAATGAATGTGTCAGCTCATAAATTCTTTAAATATTTAGAATGTACAGTAGTTGAAAGGATGTGCCTGGGGGAGAGAAGAGCATATTCATCCATTGTTAGATCATGTGTTATGTCAGGCCTGATGATGCACTTGAACTTGGAGCAAAAGGGGAGAGAAAGATAAAGAGTAATATAGAGACTGGAATACAAGAGAACCATGCGTTTATACTGTCGCACACACACACACACACACACCCTTCTAAGCGACCCCTGGCCAACATAAGCAGTTGGAATCCCCTGTACCAAGAAAAACACAGGGGACACTGAACTAACACTGCAAGGCTTACCATAAATGGGGAAGAAACTAACAGCTATCTCAAATTATGCTGTGCAAGCTAACTGTTGCAGACCCAAAACAGCTATTGTTACTGTAATAAAAGCTGCCCCAGAGAGTTCAGTGTTCAGTGAAACTATCATTTAAAAATCTCAAGGCTGCATATATTTAATCCAAAATACAATAAAACTGAAATTAGACAATTAGAATAAAAAATAAAAAAAAGTTTTCTATTTTAATGTGTTTATTCCTGTGACGGCAAAGCTGAATTTATTTAAGAATTAATTATGATACATTTAAGTCTACGTTTAATAAAAAAAAAACAATGCAATGAAAATAAAAATAGTGCACAGAAGTAAACTCATACACGGCCCTTCTATGCATTTAATAATTGGGTAAGCAGCTTCACATCAGGGACCTGATCACCCTGCTGGGTTTATTATGTGATAATGACTGGCAGGCCGTACATTTCATAAGCATGCTGTCTGTGTAAGTCAACAGAGCCGCTGTGGTTGCTGATAATTCACAAGATGAAGTTCTTTTCATAAGCATGTTGCATGTTAAACCCTAAATGCTTTCTTCTTCCTCTTAAACAGCCTGTGAGGTGACAACATTAATCCTCTGGCTTAAGTCAAGTGTGAAATACAAAGAACGTTAAACCCTTGACAGACGCGCTCATCTTCAAAACGCTGACAGTGGAAAAGAAGAGACAAGTCAAAGCTTCACTGCTTCACTCTAGAACTAGGTTTATTCTGTTCCACTTTACTCTTTTACATTGGGCTTTGAGGGGCTAAAAATAGGTTAGCTGCATAATTGTCCACATCGGCAAATATTGCATATTAGATCTAACTTAATCATCATATTAAAATCTTTTCTTAATGATACTGTGCGGTAGATACAGCTTTAACGTTCTTGAAAAGCTACTACAGTCTGGGTCCAAAAGCAGCACTTGTCAAGATCCATGCTTGTTGATGACTGCTGAACTAGAACTATCAAAATTAAAATGTACAATATTTTGACACATGACAGGTGCAGTTTCATAGACAGACCTAATTACTTGTGCTGTTTCTCACTAATATTCAAAGATAGGCTGTCACAGAGACAAAAACATGCAAAACATATTTTTCATAGGTTTATGGCTGGTAAAATGTTTCAACTTGCATGCTACAAATTCATTTTGGACCAACACTAAAGGCATTAATAAATGGCAGGCTTAATGTAAACTTGGTTTTTTAAAATAGAAATATTTTGTAACACTAAAAAAAGTCTTGAATTTGGATTTACACTACTTTTAATCAACTGAACATATCCTCACTGAATCTCTGAAAAATAATAGATTTCTTTTACATTTATAATGTAAAAGTGGACTGAATACTTTTATAACAAGCATTTAATCCGTATTAACGCATCCCACAAGGTGCCAATAACAACAAAATAGTAAACAATTCTTTTTTCTATGTAAGGGATGTCTGGTGGCCTTAGAGAAAAGGGTTTGGGGTGAATACCAAGAGATCCAATTATATCCAACACAAGCTCAATCTAAAAACACGAAACGCTTTGTAGTAGCACTACATGAAAGTTAACAGAGAATTGACTGCGCTTCTGTATCTTTAAGGTTTCCCTTCAACAGTTCTATATAGTGGTCTAATTAAAAGAAATCAAAAGTTTCAGACAGACCTAACTAAGATAAATATTATCAAGTGAAAGTGAATATTAGGAGCCTATCTTGTCTTAATGTCTTACCCCTGTGTGGCTTTAAGCAGGCAGACAGCTTCCGAAGAGGCCATTGCAAATTACTGCGCTAAATGTTTCTATTTACAGCCTGTCAAAACTGATCCCTCTGACATACTACAGCATGTCAGAGCATCTTATTCTCTGTCACCGCATCCCAAAGAGCCACTTCATCCCCTTGGGACAGCCAAGGAGTGAAAGCGAACTGACAGCTACGTTATGGTTTAGGTGAACGTTACGCAGAACTAAAATACCTCATGCAAACGTTAGCTCAAGGTGCTGTTCAAGAACATCTCAAATTTTAGCACCTGAAATTTTGGCCAACTATCCAGTGCATTGTGATCGGTCGAATCCCTCAAACATTTCACTGAAATGTGACGCCTCTTACTATAATGCGATGTCGTTTCCCGGCTCTATAACACAAAAACAATCAAAGTCATTACAAATGAGCCATTTGTTGCATCCAGTGGAAACATAATTACTGATTATAGCGACTTAGTACTGTCTTTTTACGCATCACGTAAATATTACACCATGTTTACATCTGTGATCAGAGAAATGACAAACGGTAGCAGTAATTAGCAAGTTGTTTTTATTAGAAAACGTAACTTACTAAGTGCCTGATGGTCCTTGCAGAGCTGGAATTGCCTCACTTTATAGTCTCCGTCACACAGTGTCTCCAGAACATGGCGCTGGCTGCAACACTACAGTGAGAATAATAGTTTGCATTCTTTTTTTGTGTAAACATCTGGGCGATGTTATGAAAACTACCCCAGACCGTGACATAGAGAAGTGGGGGCATTTTTAAACGAGCCATTTTATGTCATACATTTTTAATAAAATCTCTTTGGTTTTGAAACTTTAGTCTTTGCAACTTTAGGGATCTCATCTATCTTTTCTTTGTCATTCTCCTTCCCTTTGTCCTATTTTTGTAGGATGAAGTCACGTGTGGGTACATTATGCATAATATACTTGGACATTAATGTGCGTGCGCGTGTGTGCGCGTTTCTGTCTGACTCACACTTACACAACCTCAAATATTACAACTCCATGCTTGTTGAGCTTGCTGGCTTCCTTTACAGGAACGTTCCAGACAGTGAGGGTTCTGGCAGCGTTTGCCCTAATCCTGACGGACATATGCCAGATTGGACATGCAGCTACAGTCACAGTTAACAGTATGTGCAAATACTTTTAGTATAATTTGAGACCCAAAATGTCATCAAAAGTGTGTTAATCAGAGAAAACCTTCCTTTAGAGACATTTGGGAATGTCCTTATTTGGAAAAAAACTATTTAGAAATAAGTGCAGGTACTAACACTTGACAATATTTGTCAATGTGATTTAATGCATTATTTATTATAAGCTAGCAATAAAGAGGATGTATGTTTAATCTATATATTATTATTATTATTATTTGCCATAGCTAACAAAAAATAAAACTTTTTTGAACATAAGGTACAGTGTTATGAAAAAACAATTGGAACTATGTTTAATGCATTATGTATTATGAACTAACAATTAGCAACATTTTTACAGCATTAATTTAGAAGGGTTAATTAATGATTCATGTTTATTCATAATACATTAATATTAATTTATCCAATTTAAATATTAAAATGTGTACATAAAATCTAGAAATTAATGTGATCATGTATAATGTAGTGCAAGATTAATACTGTTAAGAATTTTCTATGTTTGTGATATGCAACAATAAATGTCAATTTGTCAATAATGGCATTTTTTTATTCTGTAAAAAATAAGTCAAAATTGTACTTAATATAAAATCAATAGAAGTCATATTTTGGAAAAAAAATCTAGGTCAAATTTACTGTAGGGCAAAATATTTTCACAAGTATATGAATATTCCTATATTTATTTATTATTTTTAAATTGAATAAAACTAATTATATATTATTTATATATATATATATATCTTATATGTTTTTTAAAATCTAGATTAATCAAGATTAATTTTGAAATTAAAATGGCTCATTTACATTCTACCAAAAGCATTCAGAATATGTGTGCTACCTAAATAATGACTAAAAGTAAAGACCTATTCGGACAGGACTAGTTTTACAGAATGTTTTGTTTCACAGAAGTACTTGGTGATTTTAGGTATACATCCACGCTAAAATGTCAAGGTAAGTCATCATAGCTTGTGTAGTATAGACCCAGCTCCCAGCTCAACTTTGTGAATAGATTAATTGTGATAGGTTTTTTAAGGGTCTCATGTTAATGCAGCACGTTAACGCCAATAACGGCCCAAATATATAAAACCTGAACCGATTTAGTTTTTATTCGTTAGTTTTTTCATTCGTGTATATATATTTGTTTAGTTTTATTTGATGATATATTTTTTATTTATTTATTTATTTTATTATTTAATTTTCTTTTTGGTAACAATATTAGTATACTGTCTGCTTTATAATTTCTAACACTTCACTTTGATGAGTCCACAAACGTACAACATACTGACTATTAGAAACTTTGCAAGTATATGTCAACTACAAACCCTAACCATACTCATAACAGTCTCCTCTGCCAGTTACTAGACAGTTAGTTGCAAATGAATGAGAATTAGTTGACATGTAGTTAATATGTAGTTACAGAGTTAGTAGAATGTCTAAAATGCAAAATAAAAAGTGTAACCTTTTTTTTTAATAATAAATTGTGCTCATCAATGAACAGTCCCTTTGAGCAAAATAATAATGTCTTTTTAAAAAATATAAAAATGAAAATGCAAAAAGAACAGAAGGTAGTCTATGATAGCACTGTAACATGATGATAACAAACAAGGTTGTGTGTGACGTTGCATCACATCTCTCTCAATACTAAGGGTACTCTAAAGCCCCTGAAAGCTATGGCACAGACACATTCATTAACATACATCACACAATTCACAGCACAAATCTGAGGGCTCAGAGTCCCCTATCACTAGATATGCAGCGGACCTCCATCAGAGCAGCCCCACGCTCCTCAGCTGCCTCTGTATGTTCAGTAGATCACAGTTATTACCTCATTAAGCGCCTTACAAACAGCTCTCTTCAAAACTCCTCAGGGTTGGGTAATCATACCACTTTATGTGAGGTGTCAGTGGGAGAACTGGGGCAATCCCGCACAATAGTGCAACAATATAACCATTTCACTGTTCCGCTGTCACACTGCAGGAGTTATATCCCATAAAACTACAGGGAACCACATTTTTTAGCATATTCTGCTATAGAATGGATTATGTAGCCAGCGGGGTTGCCATGAACGCATAAGTGAGCACATTAAAGCTCCCTAAAGCCACTAGTGAAAAATCCAGCAACAGAGTCAAATTCAGAAGAAAAAAAACTGCTTTTAAACAGGTTTCCCAAGCATTTCCCCAATCTATCATGCTCAGACCAACAAGTAGCCAGTTTCAAAGCGTTTTAAAGGATTTTAACATGCAAAGTAAACACTCTCAAAGAACTTAATTTATCTAATTTAAAGCTTCTCTGCTTCAGCCATCAAAAGTTTGCAACAAGCCTTCAACAATACATTTCAAGCAGCCTGCTGTGAACAATCTTCCTGTTAGTCTGTTTTGTGTGACGACTATGATAGTTCTGTGCAATAAAGGTAATAGCTATCTAGACTATTTATTTCAATGAATATCTGCCAGTTAGACAAATGAAGGTTGAGTTTTGGAAAGCACTGTGAAAATAGACACTGAAAACATCTAAAAAGTGTGAACATATGAACAACTTCAGTGGTTTAAAAAGTTCATACAACAGCTAATGAGATCAATTCAAAGTTTTTTTTTTTTTTTTAGTCACCTCTGGTCATTAACCTTTTAGCGCATCACTATGCAAACACATGAGGACAGTGCCCAAGATTTCTACAGGACTCTAGTAAAAATTAAATGTCATAGTTAACATCATCCACATTTTATATCAAGATGATTGACAGGGAAGGCAACTAAGCTATAGAGCAGTCCATTAGAGACGAAGTCTTCACAAAAAGAGATGATATTCTATGATATTAAGTAGGTCAATTAAGATGCAGTGACAGCCCCCCTTCTGAAAAGAAGGTGGTGAGAAGCAGCACATTTGCATTTAAAGAGAAAAAAGGGGCATTTACAGCATTCAATTATAAATGTTCTGTGGTCCATTTTGACCTAAGGGCTCAAATAGGTTCACGTTCAAACAGAAAACAATTTTACTAAATTGCATTTTACAATACAACTTTTTACTGTACTGGTGATCAAATAACTACCTGGTCTCATGGCATAAACATCCCTTGGTGCACTTTTTAGCGAGCCACGAAATATGTACCAATAAGTACATATCCCTGCCGTTTCCAAAAGAAATGAACACTAGAGGCAGTAAAACTCTGAAACCTTTAAGTTTTGATTAATAAAGTGCAATTTTTGCACAATTACTTAAAGAATATCATATTATGACTTCGAAACATTATTAATATGCTGGGATATTGGAAAGCTGATGCTTTTGAACATTAGTATCACACATATCCAGCTTTATATCTATCGGTTTTCATTGACTGTAGGTTTGTTCGGTAGTTCACGGAGTACAGAGATGTACTTGAGAGGCGAGGAACTCCGGTTCGAATCTTGTATAACTACGGTGCGACAAAACAGGAAAAAAAGGAAGTTAATGGTTGTGACAATGAATCAGTTTTGCATTTGTTAACACTATCGGGTAGATTAAGGGTTGGATTTGGTGTAGGGCATATTTCCAACATGAGCATTAACTTTTAGCAACGGTCCACAGACATTTAAATTCGGAATTGCCACAATACATACCTTTATCAACGTAAATAAAAACATGCCAGGGTTCACAAATAGAACCTGTGTTTTAGCGACACTCAGTGGACTTCATTATGGTCTTTAGCCTTTTTCTTGACCCTTTGATTACTAAATGAGCTAAATTTATCTGTCTAGTCTTCGTACTTGGCCTTGTCACTGCATCACTTTGAAAATATCTGCTGTCCCAGCCCCACTGCACATCTTTAGCTCTGGTACATCTTCAAATGCAATGAGAGGATTAGGGTAGGCGCCCAAAGAGGCAGAAAGGCTTTTCTACAACTCTGAACTCAGCAGTACTGCAAAGCTACTCACCCTGATCTAGAGAGAAGCGTCACATTCACAAGACATTAACCCTAGGACTAATTGAATTTATGTTGCTCTACAGGGTGCACTATACAAGGCTGATTGCAAAACATTTTGAGAGGGAAAAACAGTCTTCCATTTTGTCCCTATTTTGCTCATTTACAGATGACCCATATTAAATCCATTATTCTTAGTTTTTAAATGACATTCTATATTAGTAAGAGAGCCTCCTGCTCTAAACCAAAGCAAGAAAATAAGAGTGGAACTTAAGAATAAACTAGTATTATCTGAAAGCTAAAACTATCCAATAAACACAAACAATAAAAATCAATCCAGTTTTTGTTTAAATTCTGATATATGATTCTCATTTGCTCTGACATGCATTGTGAGCTGTAAGGTCTTATATAGACAGATGTGTGGCTTTCCTAATCAAGTCCAATCAGTATAATCAAACACAGCTGGTTGAAGGAAGCAAATGAAGGTGTAAAACCATCTCAAGGATGATCAGAAGAAATGGACAGAACCGGAGTTAAATACATGATTGTCACAGCAAAGGGTCTGAATACTTAGGACCATGTGATATGGTGTGATTTAACAAATCTGCAAAAATGTCAACAATTCTGTGTTTTTCTGTCAGTATGGAGTGCTGTGTGTACATTAATGAGGAGGGGGAAAAAAACTTAAATGATTTTAGCAAATGGCTGCAATATAAGAAAGAGTGAAAAATTCAAGGGGTCTGAATACTGTACTTTCCGTACCCACTGTATATCACATTGTGATTTTTATTTATAATTTCATTAATAATAATAAAAATAATAATAAAAAACTTTTATTGACTATTTACTCACAAACTATTAAGCTGTAAAGTGAACTTTATTTCTTTATGGTTCTCACTGCAGTTTAAAGCATATACTGTACGTAATAGTAACTATTGGACATACAACACACAAAAAAAGAAAGTATTTCAAAATGGAAAACAATTTAGTGCCATAGCTAGCAATGCAAAAATCATGGACTCAACTTCCAGGGAATGCATGAACGGAGTAAAAATAAAAAAAACATAAGTTGAATGCAATGCAAGTCTCTTTGGATAAAAGCATCTGTCAAATTCAAAAGCCTGCCTGTAAATACAGTACATACTCTTTGCAGCAGAATTAGTTATGAGTGACACTCACACACTCATTCTTATAAATCAAAGGCAGAAAGAGAATGTCCAGACAGCTGGTGAATAGCTGGCATTTTATTTTCCCACCGAAGCGGTTTCTACTCAAATTTGGCGCTTGGCGAGTGTGTATGTGTGAACATATGTTTGTGCTGCAGTGTGTGTGTTGCTGCACGCATTCAGCATGTGACTAAATGAATCCTGTTGTGTATTTGTGCATTTGCTGATATTTTTAGCCAAATCCAGAGCATATTAAGACTCTTTCAAACATAACTCCCCACCCTGACATCAGAACTAAATCTGTATGACGCTGCTGTAAAGATCAAACTTGGCTTAACTAGCAGCGGTCCGGTCAGAAAGAGCTGCGAACACCAAACACTGCTGATGGGACACAGAAGATTTAACACAGTGTCTCACTTCCACTTTAATAACACCATCTAAACTCAGAAGAGCCACAATCTGAAGTGTAATGTTCAGCCTGTCACTGCAAACAAACTGAACGATCAATTAATGTACAGGAATGTGACCACAACGTTTTATGAATGCAATAATTAGTCATTTAATTTAGTATTTTAATTAACTGTACTAAAATAAAACTTTAGTATTGTGCAAAATTTTTTGGTCATTGTTCATTGTTATTTTCATTATTAAAATATTTAAAATTAACTTTTTTTTTTAAATATTATAGCCAAAATATGGTAAAAGGTCAAATTATTGTCAATAATAAAATATTGTTTATCATCATCCATACATTTATGTAATTTACTTTAGAACTATTCTTAATTTTTAAAAATAAAAATAATAATTCTGAACGATAACCAATAACTTTTCAATTAAAAAAAAAAAGCCACATTTGGTAACAGGCCAAAAATAGTCAAAATTTTACTGCGATAAAATGCTAATTTAAATAATATTTTAAATTTTAAAACGTATTGTTATTGTTTATTAGAATTATTAATAAATGAATAATAAAATCAACAGTATGCAGTAAAATGCTTTGAGGAAAAACAAACTGTCACTTTTACTATAACAAAATGCTGTTTATCATTGTCTCACCATTTATGCCATTAACTTCAGTACCATAATAAAATGTAAAAAATTAAATATCATAAACAAATTTGTAGTCTCACTTTAACTACAAAAAATGCTAATTTATAAAGCAATTTATATTTAAAATATTTTATAAAAAAAAATACTTTTAAACTTGTAAAATGTTGTTTTCATTGCAATAAAATTATACATTAAATTAAAACAATTAATTAAAAGATAAGAAGTTACTATCATTTATTAAAAATATTAAAAACTCAAAACACAAATGAGCACTTATAGGCCCGGTTTCACAAACAGGGCTTATCTTAAGCCAGGACTAGGCATTAGTTAAAGAAAGATATTTAAGCAACTTTTACAAAAATGCCTTATTAGAAAATATTACAGGTGTGCATTTTAACACAGAACAATGACACTGAGATGTTTTATAATATGTCAGAGCAAGATATTTTCATCTGAGACAGCTCAAACACGCTATTTAGTCTGGGACTAGCTTAAGCCTTGTCTGTGAAACTGAGGGATTATGACATAAGTATAGGACATTAAACAACACAGACGTACAAAAAGATCGAAATGTCATCGGTTCTTGTTATACAGTGTATATAGTAAGAGAGCGAAACCAGCATGCATCCGCTCTAAACTGAAACATGTCTATCCCGTTTGGGCTTAACCACAACACAGAAGTAGCAGAACTATAGGTTACTCCCGTAACCACTGTTCCCTGAGACATGGAACGAGTACTGCGTCTAGCTAGACGCTATGGGG